>ML272793.1:3602-19798 GCA_005239495.1 Nicotiana undulata | reverse complement strand
TGGAGGTTTCTGAGGGTGGCAGTGTTTTGGCCCATACCGTTGCTCGTTCTTCGTTGTATGATCGTACTTGTGCCAGGCAGTATGATGATCATCATTTGTGTGCTCTTAGAGATGCAGTTCGGCATGGACGTGCCAAGCAGGTCACAGTTGATGCTGAGGGAGTTTTAAGGTTTCAGGGTCGTATATGTGTTCCCGATGTTGATGGCATTCGTGAGTTGATATTGCAGGAGGCCCATAGTTCTCGGTATTCCATTCATCTGGGCGCCGCAAAGATGTACCTGGACTTGTGGCAGCATTATTGGTGGCGTAAAATGAAGAAGGATATTGTGGCTTATGTATCTCGGTGCTTGAATTGTCAGCAGGTTAAGTATGAACACCAGAGACTCGGTGGTTTGATGCAGCGAATTCAGCTTCCCGAGTGGAAATGGGTGCGTATCACGATGGATTTTGTAGTTGGACTCCCACGGACCTAGAGGATGGTTGATGTAGTATGGGTTGTTGTGGATAGGCTGACCAAGTCAGCACATTTCATTCCTGTGGCGGTTTCATCTTCGGCAGAGAAGTTAGCTCAGATCTATATGAGAGAGATTGTCAGATTGCACGGTGTGCCCTTATCTATCATATCAGACCGAGGTACTCAGTTTACCTCCCATTTCTGGAGAGTATTTCAGCGAGAGTTGGGCACACAGATTGAGTTGAGTACAACATTTCATCCTCAGACGGACGGACAGTCCGAGCGCACTATTCAGATTTTGGAGGATATGTTGCGGGCATGTGTTATTGATTTTGGTGGTTCATGGGATCAGTTCTTGCCTTTAGCAGAGTTTGCCTACAACAACAGTTATCAATCGAGCATTCAGATGGCTCTGTATGAAGTGTTGTATGGTAGGCGGTGTCGGTCTCCAGTCGGATGGTTTGAGCCCGGAGAGGTTAAATTATTGGGTTATGAGTTAGTCCAGGATGCCTTGGATAAGGTGAAGATCATTCAGGATAGGCTTCGTACAACTCAATCCAGGAAAAAGAGTTATGCAAACCGTAGAGTTCGAGATTTGGCTTTCATGGTAGGAGACCAGGTGTTCCTTCGAGTGTCGCCTATGAAAGGCGTGATGAGATTCGGAAAGAGGGGCAAGTTGAGCCCTAGGTATATTGGTCCATTTGAGATTTTGTATAAGGTAGGAGAGGTGGCCTACAGACTTGCCTTTCTACCGCATTTATCAACAGTGCATCCAGTGTTTCATGTATCCATGCTCCGGAGGTATATTGCAGATTCATCTCATGTTCTTGAGTTCAGCGGTGTCCAGTTGGACAAGGATCTGACTTATGTGGAGGAGCCAGTAGTTATATTAGATAGGCAGGTTCGCTAGTTGAGGTCGAAGAGTTATCCTTCGGTCCATGTTCAGTGGAGAGGTCATCCTGCCAAGGCCGCTACCTGGGAGTCCGAGTCCGATATGAGGAGTCGTTATCCCCATCTTTTCTCAGACTCAGGTACTTTTCTATGTCCGTTTGAGGACGAACGTTTGTTTTAGAGGTGGAGATTGTGATGACCCAAAAGGGCATCCTAAGTAATTCTAGCTTAATCCGTGTTCCGAGGCCATGAAAGCCTCTGTTAATCTCTTCTCGATATGCGTGCACAGCTCGGGCGTAGAGCCGGGAAGTCTGTATGTCGAAATTCGATGAAAATGGGATTGTATGATAATTAAATGAATAAAGTTGACTTTGGTCAATATTTTTGGTAAACGGACTCGGACCCGTGATTTGACAGTCCCGGAGGATCCGTAGAAAAATATGGTACTTGGGCGTATGCCCGGATCGAATTCCGAGGTCCCAAGCCCGAGAAATGAATTTTTAAAGAAAATTGTTTTCTGAAAATAATAAAGGATTTTAAAAATTAATAATTATGTGAAAACCGTGTTACCAGGCCCGTATTATGGTTCTTGAGCCCGGAACAGGTTTCATATATGTTATGTGACTTATCTGTGAAATTTGGTGTAAAACGGACTTGGAATGACGTGATTCGGATTAAAATCGGAATAATTAAGCTTTATGAAATTTTGAGGAAATTTTATGAGTTTTGAGGTTTAATTCCTTGATTTTGATGATAATTTGGTGATTTAAAAGCTTGAATAAGTCCGTAGGGTGATTTGGGAGTCGTGTGTGTTTTTGGTTTTGAGACCCGAGGGCTCGGTGAGTTTCAGGTAGGCGTCGGGGTGAAAAGACTTAGGAAAAATCTGGTTTTGAGGTTGTTGCTGGTGTTTCAGGTGTTGCTCTATGCGATCGCGTAGGTCCCTCTGCGATCTCATAGAGGTCTGGGTGGGGGGCTGGCTAGGTACCCTTCGCGATCGCAAGGTCTTGTTCGCGATCGCAGAGGGTGGGGTCTTAGGGCTACGCGATCGCAATCATGTCTTCGCGATCGCAGTGTAGGGGAATTCGAGGTCCTTCTTCGCGATCGCGTTCTTTCATCCGCAATCGCAGTGCGTGTGAACCAGACTCTCCGCGATCACAATTCTAGTCCCGCGATCGCGATGTACATTTTCGCCCAGTTATTTTGGAAAGTCCAAAAACAGAATACTCTACACGGGATTTCATTATTTTCAGCCTCCTCCTTCTTCTCCAACCTCCATTGAAGACCTCCAAGCCAATTTTTCCTCCATAGCCTCTTGGGTAATCTTCCTAACATCGATTTTTCCCATTTTACTTCCATAATCACTAGAAATCTAAGCCAAAAATCATAAAATCAAGTAGAAATTAGGGGTTTTGGATAGAGTTAGGTTTTTGGGAAATTTGGGTGATTCAACCTCAATTTGGGGTCGGATCTTAAAACAAATCATATATTTGAACTCGTGGGGTTATGGGTGATCGGGTTTTGGTCCGAGCCTCGTGTTTGAACCAAGCGGGCCCGGGGTCGAATTTTGGTATTTTTGGAAGAATGCTAGAAATTGAATATCTAGGCTATGGGATTGTGTTATTGAGTCTTTATTGATATTATTGAATTAATTATGCCTAGATATCGTTGTTTCGGAGTCGGATTATAAAGGAAAGACGGTCTTAGAGGGTTGATTGCTATACTTTGGACCGAGGTAAGTGTCTTGCCTAACTTTGGTGAGGGATTAGGTATTGTATGTTATGTGTTATGTGTTTATCATGTTCAATGTATAGGTGAGGTGAAGAGTACCAATACATTGTGAGTCAAGCATGCCCGTGATTCTATTTTGATAAAAAATTCAGTTATTTCTTCAATGTTCATCATACTATGTAATTGCCTCTACTTAAGAAGTTGATGGTGGTTGATGTACTAGTTGTAGAGATTATGAAATGTTGGTTCAATTGAGGATCCAAGTATACAGTATATATATTGAGTTGTTTGGTTATAGCTGAGACCCTTGTCGGGCACTTATTGAGATATTGACTGATATTTTCCCCTTGCCAGGTGATTTGAACTGTATTTTTTCCACTATGCTGTATTCATTACCATACACATTGTCTTGCATTGGTGAGGAAAAGTTTAAATCACGAAGGGTGATGTCGTGCCATATTTTTACATTGATTACATCATGTCATGCATAGTGAGGAAGAGAGTAAAAGCACGAAGGGTGATGCCGTGCCATGTTTACATTTATTGAAAGCACGAAGGTTAATGTCGTGCCCTGATTACATTGAATACAACATACATTGCATTGGTGAGGAAGAGAGTAAAAGCACGAAGGGTGATGCCGTGCCATGTTTACATTTATTGAAAGCACGAAGGTTAATGTCGTGCCATGATTATATTGATTACAACATACATTGCATTGGTGGGGAAGAGAGTAAAAGCACGAAAGGTGATGCCGTGCCATTGTTATCATTTAGACATGTCATTCATACCTTATCAATTTTCGGTAAATTGTTTCTTTCTTACTTGATGCTAATTAACTGCTCTATCTTATTGTTCTTCCCTTTATCTGCTCCCGTTCCCCATATATGACTGTTATTCTTCCTTGCTTTGTTATCTGTATTTGGTGTTGTAGAATAAGACAGGTGAACGTTATTTTCTAAGTCTAGCCTTGTTACTACTTCGTCCGAGGTTAGGCTCGGCACTTACTCAGTACATGGGGTCGATTGTACTGATACTATCCTGCACTTCTCTATGTTGTGCAAAGCCCGTTTTCGGACCCCGTGGACCGTTCTGAGGGAGTCACCTTCAGTCTACATCGAGCTTCAAGGTATACCACTGGCGTTCGTGGGCCCTAGAGTCTCCCCTGCTATTAGTATCCTATTGTCTTATTTCTCCTTCCGTTCTAAAGACAATACTGTATTTCCTTTCAGACTTGTATTTAGTATTCTTATAGACAGTTCGTGAGGTTGTGACACCCCTGTTTTGGGATTTTGCAATGTTGTTATCTTTATCATTTCATTATGCGTTGTTCGGAGTATTATTACATTTTCTGTAAAACTTTTGAAGTGGTTCTGGTTATTTCAGTAAAGGTTTGAAAGAATATTGCTTTATTACTGTTAAGTTGTTTTAGAAATGTCAAGGTGTTGTGTATGTTGGCTTGTCTAGCGGGTTCAACGTTAGACGTCGTCACGGCCTGAAGGGTGGGAATTCGGGTCGTGACAAACTTAGTGTGGGGGAAACTACCCCTTATGATTAAGGATATTGTGCTATTTGCGTTATGTGAACGCCATGTACGCATGGTGACGAGTGGGCGGGCTATATGTGGTATTTGACCGGTGTAGGTTATCTAGGCTCTTCCATGCCTTTAATTAAATTATCATGACGTGATATATCTCCCATTGTTAATCTACTCTTACATGCTCTAGTTGACGTTGTTAGCACTTATTGTACCTCTTACTTGTTAGTTTTCCCTTATATGCCTTAGTTGAAGTTATTACCTTTCTTATTGTCTTGTTACCTCTTAATTGTTGAGTCCCTTCCATGACTCCATGCTTATCTACTACTTGGCTCAACTGTTGTACTTTCACACCTTAGTTGTCACATACTTCAATTGTCTTGTTATTTTTGTAATATTTGTTGCATTCCTTTAATTGTTACGTGATTCCCTTATTGTTGTGTACTCATACCTTTGATTACAGAAATTCTTGTAAATTGAGTTATTGGATTGTTGTTGTTACTTTAAATTGCTTGTGGATCGGGTTGCACGCTGCAACGTGTGAAATAAGGAAGGATAATGATATTTATAACTGAAATACGGTAGGTTCAGGTTGCACTTCGCAACGGGTGAAATAAGGGAGGATTGTGATATTGATAAATGATGATACGGTGGGATCGGGTTGCACGCCGCAACGGATGAAACAATGGAGGATTGTGTTATTGATGAATGATGATACAGTGGGGTCGAGTTGTGCGCTGCAACGGATTGTGTGTGTGTTATATTTGATGTTATTGTTATGTCTTGTGTGAGTCATGCATCCTTCGTGAGATGTTGTATTACTTCAAGGTGTCAATATGTGCTTCCGTGGTTACGTGAATTAATTTTCAAGATGAATTTACTGCGCATAGTCATTATCTCTTACCTTGCTGAGTTGTTGGTAACATAGCGGTTTTAAATAAAATAATTATTTACATGATTATCTTAGGTGACTCTTAATTAAACTTGTCGTTTCATTCGGTACTTTACTATTCTTAATAGTAGTCGTATTTCACTTTAATTGATTTCTCAACTTAAACTTCTTAATATGTCTGATGTTTTATTATAACAAATTCTATATTAGATTCAGTAGCTTATCCGATGCTTTATTTTATTTGAAAATATTATTTTCTTCACCCAAATAATTTCTAAAATAAACTTATTTTTTCATTGATTTCCTAATGTATTCAAAAAATGTAATTATACTTTATTGTACATAAATAGATCCCTCAAACATTTTTATTAGAATTTGACACAGATACTATGTACATGGTAACACGTGGATTTCGTCGTGCGAAAGTGATTTGGAAAATGTGGGCACAAGGAACCATATGTGTGAGGTTTGGAAGTTGTGACTTATGATTTGAGATTATGAGGAGTGGTTTATTGGGTAGTTCTTGTTGTAATTCGTGCATTAGAAATGATTTGATTGATTGAGTTGTCATCGATTTCCCTTACTTGAATTCATTCATATTTCATCTGTACCCCGACTATGTTGTTGCTTAATTACTTAGTTGTTTCTCGTTGCCATTCGTGCTCCCAATATTTACACCGTTGATTGTAATTTGTGATTCTTCTGTTATTGGCCTTACATTGATGTACTTTCCGTTGTTAGCTTTACGTTACATCCAACACAGGTTTACATGTCTGGTAGGTGTCTTGACCTGGCCTCGTCACTACTCTACCGAGGTTAGGCTTGATACTTACTGGGTGCCGTTGTGGTATACTCATGCTACACTTCTGTATATTTTTTAGCAGATTCAGGTACTTTGGATCGAGTTGGTTTTGAGACTGATGTCTGCGCGGCTAGAGACTTCAAGGTATACATGCTCAACGTTCTTTTGTTGTATTTTATTTCCATTATTTTCCTATTATTTCGGAATAATGATGTATTCATTATCTATAGTTACTCTTAAAAAGGCTTATGACTTGTACTACCGGTCTTGCGGTTATGTAACTGATATCGGTTAGCTACGTTTTTTCAGATATTACTTAAAGTATTGCAAATAAGATTAGTTAAATTCCATTAGTTATCAACATGTGTTAGGCTTACCTAGTCTTAAATAGATGCCATCCCGACATCCTGCGGTGGGAATCGGAGTCGTGGCATACGTGCAGCTGGATCAGCCGAGCAGGCACCGGTACCACCAATCAGGGCCGCAAGAGGTCAGGGTTGAGGTAGAGGCTAAGGTGGGGTTCGCACAACAGCTAGAGCAGCACCTATGGAGCCACCAGTTGCTCCAGTGGAGGAGCATGCTCTGGTTACCGTTGAGCCAGTGGGACCAGCTCAGACACCGACGATACCTATTGTTATACCTAGTCTTCAGGAGGCATTGACTCAGATCTTGAATGTGTGCACGGGCTTGGGTCAGGCGGGAACGATACTAGTTGCACCAGCTACCTCGCGGGCTGGGGGAGGAGCCCATACTCTCGCCGCCCGCACACCGGGCTGAGTCATCAGACACTGAGTGTTACTAGTTAAGCAGTTATTGTTTCTCGGGCAGAGGTTGGTCCACCTATTACTGATGAGGAGCAGAAGAGGTTGGAGCGGTTTAAGAGGCTTGACCCTCCCGGGTTCAATGGAGCAGAGTTAGAGGATATTGAGGGTTTTCTGGATCGTTGTCATCGGATTCATCGCACAACGGGTATTGTAGACACCAATGGAGTTGCCTTTACTATTTTCTAGCTGACAAAGGCAGCCTATAGGTGGTGGCAGACTTTTAAGTTGGACAGGCCAACTGGTGCAACACCATTTACATGGAATGAGTTATCACTTCTCTTCTTAGAGAAGATTGTCCCACATACTCGTAGAGAGGAGCTGCATAGAAAACCTTACTTCGTTGTCCAAGACTTTTCTCTTAAGCTCTTTTTCTGTTAATTTTTTTCTATTTGATCAGTTTTTGCGCAAGTTCGTTCGGGCATATAAGACACACGTGACGAACGTATTTTCACTTCAAAATCCATATGATCTTTCACAATTCACGTAAGAAATAATATACAAATATATTCAAAACACATGCATTTTCATCATTTATCAAATACCACCAAAACTCATGACAACACTAGCTTGTAAATGTGACATGCTTATGAGAACACCCACGTATAGATTTTGGGGTCGGTATTATAAAGCTAACACTAGCTTCTTCTACACACGTTGGCATTTAATGTGACATGTTTATTAGGATTTTTCGTCAACTTCTTGTCAGGTTTTCAACCATTTTGATTTTCATTAACTTCTGATGAGATTTTCAACCATAATGATTTTCTGAGCAATGTTAAGTGAAAGAAGTAAAATATACCAAAAAAATGTAATTAAGTTAAATGATTATTTAAAAAAATTAACTCTTAATTAATGTATTAAACATTCCATTTGAGCGTTTTCTTTGTTTGGTGTTCCTTCGACATTGGGTACATCGTTCCCTGTCAAATGCGACTTTATACCGAGGACTCGAACTTGAGATCTTTGGGTAAAGATGAATGATTACTTACCTTTCCATTACAACCTTTGTTGGTCCATTTGAGTGTCGTTGGTGTCACCATTATAAATGATATAATCCCTCCGGTCCACTTTAAGTGATTTTTGTCTCTTTTCACACATATTAAGAAATTCACCTTTTAGTATTAATTAACAATGAAATTAACCATAATAATCTTAATTTGCTCATTGGAAATATGACAAATTACACCTAGGCTCTTTACTCATAGGACAACTTTGGAAAGAAGAAGTTAATTCATTCGTGATATTTGAAAAAATCAAATATTGTGGACCATAAAAGAGGACGAAAAAATTACTTAAAGTGGACCGGAGAGAGTATTAAATTTTAAGACTGCAATAATTTTATTTTATCTATTTATACACGTTCATCCAAATATTAATTTCAAATTTTCGTCATAACATAATATCAATAGCAACTTCCAAGTAATTAAAGGCAATTTTGACTCCAAACTCCAAGGCCATTCATTATTTCTTTGGTCTGCTGGCATTGCCGATTCTTGATCTCTATAATGTATTTGTTTATCGCATATGTGTACTCTGTAAATTGAATTATATCCTCCGGCTCTTTCTTGTGATAATTAACTATCTTTGATTATTTTTCTTCTATTTTATTTTGAACTCTTTCCTTTACCACTTTCCTGTTCCCTAATATTCCAGCAGTCTCTTTTCTTTCCTGACTCTAGTATCTAGAAGCCGTCCCTTCCGGCCATTACTCTATTTTCCGAACTCAATTTTCAAAGTTGTTGCAAAAAGTGTTTGTTTGAGGTTTTTTTAAAAGTATAATCGATGATGTATCCGTGCGATGCACGAGCTCAATTGTTATTTTTTTTTCTTTTAATATTTTTTGATCGATTGCTAATTACACATTTTCTATGCCTATAGGGAAAAAAGAAAGAGAATATACTTTTGTGTAATAACGTATAGAACCACAATTATATGTCTCGTTATTTATCTTTTGCATTATGTGTATTTTAATTTTTCTAAAATCCAATCACTTTGATATACTTGTCGAAGTTTAATGTTTTATTATACAATGATTGGATAATAATTCAAGTAGAATTTAAATTATTTCTACATATGATCTGCACTTTTTTTATATTAAATATTTTTTGCACCACTAAGCCTTAAATTAATTACTTTAAAGTAATAATTAAAAAGTTAGTTAAAAAATAAGTCGTCATGTATTTTTTTTTTCATTGTTCAAATTGAATGGTATATATAATTTTATTCTTTTAGTATTTTCAATGGTGTTAATGTATTACTTTTTTCTTTTTATACTAAATAAAATTTGAATAAAACATATTAATGTTATTCCCAAATAGTGGATGAAAATGTATTTTTTGGTCCTTTGAAATAATAATCTTGATTTTTAATTATTAGTAATTTTAACAAGAAAATTTGTATTTTGTTCTAGTTGAATGACATAATATTAAAAATAAATTAGATCTCTCGATCACTCTAAATACTAATCAAATTGACATTAAATTGAAATATTATAATTTTTTCTAGTTTCGTTTGATATGATTGAGATACTATTTAGGGTAGAATGCAATTTTCATCACAATAGTTGTATTTGTTGAGATTTTTTAAAAATAATTAATTGTATATTTATGTATTTTGAAATTTATATAATGTTGATTTTTATTGAATAGAGTATGTACTCAACTAACTTCTATCATAGAGGGAGAAGTATAATCCTATATGACGATACTTCTCATGTTCCAAATATATAATGATTTTTCAAAGAAAAATTTTCACAAATTAATTATCTTAATTTTTACTTTAGATATTCGCAACTCATATTTTAGGAAGGGGATACTTATTATACAATTTGAACGAATTTTTAATATTCTTTAATACAAAAGGGGACTTGAAACTATATATTTTTTTTATTATAAAGTATTCCAATTGAAATTGCAATTTAATGAGAACTTTGTATATAATGATATCAATTGATGATGATATAATGACATTTGAATGTAAATCAACATACATTATCACTAATTCTTTTTTAATGAAATCTTCTTTACCTGGAATAGTTAATAAATAAAATAAATAAAATAATATTTCTTAAGGAGATAATAGAACTGTCATATTTAAATGTATAAGACCTTAGTATTTTTAATTAGGTGAACATTTGAATTATAAAATTATCAAAAAGATAATTTTTCTAGTTGAAAGTACTTATTGAACAAATAAGGCCAAATACATCGGCAGCCCCTTAAAATTGTCCTCACTTTTCACTTTGACACTTTTTCTTGATTGTGGTCCATTTGAACACTTCAACCACACCTCGAATGTGTCATTTAAACACAAAATTCGTAAGCAGCCAAACATAAGTCATGCGTGTGATTCACTCGCCACGGTAACGAACAAAAAAGAAACACGTGAATTTAACTTGAATTAATTAATTAAAAAAGTCATTTTCGGCCATAGTCATCTTCCCCAACTATCAAAGAACCATTTTTTACCATTGTCATCTTCCCCAACTATCAAAGAACTATTTTTGGCCATTGTCATCTTCCCCAACCATCAAAGAACTATTTTCGACCATTGTCATCTTCCCCAATTATCAAAGAACTATTTTCGGCCATTGTCATCTTCCCCAACCATCAAAAAGATCAAAAACCTGCAGAAAAGGAACTGGAAAACTCATTAATATGAAACTAGAGACCATTTCTTGATAAAGAAATAAGGTCAGCCAAAGTTGATGCGAGGCAAATTTCTTAATAACCCTTTCTTCATTTTTAAGCTCTCTCCAATTTTATATGTCACCCGCTAGAAATGAGCGATTCCTCAATATAGTTTGAACAAGATACTACACTAAAAGAACCATAAAAATTAACTAGTAAGGAGAAAATCTGGAGAAAATAAAGACAGAAAACGGGCAGATCTGGAAAAATAGAGCACCAAAAATGGGATCGATGTCTTCTTCGGCGTACACTTTTCCGGCGTCGACCTTGGATTTTTAGATCTGGGAAAGAAGATTTTGATGACGATAAGCTTCGGCGTCGACCTTTAATTCAAAGTGGTGCACTTTTCCGGCGACCTCGTTGAGGACGGTGCCTTTAATTAACTGGCCGTTGCTTGTTGCCTCTTTGGACCCGACCAGAGTTTTGAGTTTTCTGGCGACCTCATCTGTGAAATCACCGGTCTGTTTGTATATCTGTTGTTCAAGAATTGCACTGTTTGTTTGTATCAAATCCGGCGACATCATTTGTGAAGATTAGCTCTGTTTGTTTGTATGTCTGGTTGTTATCCATTGTCCCTTCCATGTATGCAAGTCGAGCTTCTGCTTGCCAAATAATAGGAGGAGAAAAAAAACATAAAAAATAGAAATACTCATCTTTCACGCTCCTAAGAGTAGTGTATTACACGCACTATGCCACATCACCAAATTGTGTCTAAATGAACAGTATAGACCTAGTTAAAGTGTTCAAATGGACCACAATCAATAAAAAGTGCTAAAGTAAAAAGTGAGGACAAGTTTAAAGGGCTGCCGATGTATTTGGCCAAGTAATAATAATAACAACCAAGTAATGCATTTAATGAAGATAGTGAAAGTTGAATAAAAAGTGGGGTCCATCTAAAGAATTTAATAGCTTATGACCACATTAGTTTTGGTTTTCCTGTAATTAAGAACTCACAACCGAACTTTTGAGCCTACTATACAAACAAACAATGCACTAATATATTTGAAATGATCATTATGCCCTTCGTCAACCTCCTCTTATCTTTTCTATATAATAGAATTTTTCGTAGCTTCCAAAAATAATAAGTGATAAAACCTATATCTTTTGTATATATGTTTATTGTATACATATATTATACATAATTTATGTACTTTTAGCTAGCAAATGCAATAGATTTTGATCGGCCGGCTAATTTTATATTTCGCACTTGTTTTTTTTTTCTTTGCAAAATGAAAAAAAGAATTTGGGAATATATCCAAAATATTTCCAGATTTTTGAAAAACTTAAAAATAAAGTTTATCCAATACCCTTTTTGCATAATTAAAGCTTCATTCTCTAGTTTTCGAAATGAATGTCACCTTAGTCTCTTCCGAGAGATGGGAAAAACATAAGTTCAAATGCTTTTGAGAATTAAAACGAATGGTTGCGGTTGGCCAGGTGCAAGGTTTAATTCTTATAAAAATAATTTTATTTTCGGCAAAGAGCCAAATATACCTTTGTATCATAAAAAATGTGTTAAATATATTATTAGTTATACTCTGGGTTAAAATATACTTCTGCCTTAATATTATTGGTTCAAATATATCCCTTTTTTGTTAAGTTTGTTCAAAGTGTACATTCAATCCTACATGATACTGATATTTGATGAGGTGGATGACACATGGAACGCCACCTTAGCGCCCCTAATCCATATATAAAAGACTAAAATTTGGAATACAATATTTTTCATGGTAGTGGTAACGGTGGCAATAATGGTGGAAGGGAAGGAAATTTTAGTGATGGAAAAAACATAGAAGGGAGGGGTAAAATGGGTTAGGGGCGCTGAGATGGCAAGCTTGTGGCATCCACCTCATCAAATGTTAGTTCCATGTAGGATTGGATGTCCATTTTGGACAAACTTAACAGAAAAAGGTATATTTGATCAACAATATGGATATATTTGAACTCAAAGTATAACGAGAGGTACATTAAACCTTTTTTGATAGTACATGGATATATTTAACCCTTTTCCGTTTTACTTTTCCTTTCTTCTACCGCGAGCCACACCCTCCAAAAAGAAAAAAAAGGCAAAATGGCATCTGTGACACTTAAACTTGTACCCATTTGTCAGTGTGGTAGATAAACTTAAAAGTTTCCCATTTGAACACTTATACTTGATGAAATGCGAACTAATAAACACCTTTGATCACTGACCATGCTTATGTGGCAACGAGTTAAATAGTGTGGCTCAAATACGCATAAACCCCGATACAAACGCGCGTGAATATAACAGTTTTGATTAAAGAAATATTGAAACCAGAAAAGAAAGCAAATTAAAAGGGAAAAGAAAAAGAAAAAACTGAAAAAGGTGAAAACTCCCAACCACCTCACGCCTTCCCTTCTCTTTCTTACTCTTCCACTCTTTTATTTTTTTGCTATCTGATGCCCTTCCCCTCCCCTTTTCTTTTCTCGTCTCTCCTCCTACCCCGTCTACAACTGTAATGACCCAAAAGGTCATCCTAAGTAATTCTAGCTAAATTTGTGTTTCGAGGCCCCGAAAGCCTCCGTTAATCTCACCTCGATATGCGCAGTCACGGTCTGAAAGGTGATATTTTGGGTCATGACAAGTTGGTATCAGAGCCCTAGGTTGCTTAGGTCTCACAACTCACGGACAAGCTTGGTAGAGTCTGAGGGATCGGTACGGAGATGTCTGTATTTATCCCCCAGAGGCTGCTAAGTTAGGATACTCCTCTTCTCTTCATACTCTGTCGTGCGTAGTATATTCTGTATACTGATTGAGTTTCCATTCTACTCTCTCGCAGATGGCGAGGACGCGTGATTCCCTTGGTTTCGCTCATCAGTCCGACACTTCTGCTACAGCTCCTACGAGGGGTCGAGGTTGAGGTCGAGGACGAGGACGTGATAGAGGCCGAGTCTGGGGCCGGGGCCAGGCTCAACCTAGAGCAGCGGCACCGGTGGAGGACCCTCAGGTCGAGTCTGACGAGGAGGTCCTAGTTCCGGCAGTCCCAGTTGGACCAGCGCAGGTCCCAGAGGGATTCATAGCTACCCTAGTGCTTCAGGACGCTCTAGTCCGCTTGGTGGGACTTATGGAGAGTGTGGCTCAGGCCGGCCTTCTTCCTACAGCACCAGCTGGATCTCAGGCTGGGGGAGGGACCTAGACTCCTATTATTCATACACCAGAGCAGGTTCCCACTCAGTTTCAGACTCCGGCACCTCAGCCAGCCGGAGTAGCACAACCAGGTATTGTAGCACTTGTAGCTGAGGGAGCAGCTATGTCAGCAGATGCGTTGTGGAGACTGGACAGATTTACCAAGTTATTCACTGCTACTTTTACTGGTGCACCATTAGAGGATCTCGAGGATTATTTAGACAACTGTTATGAGGTTCTTCGGAACATGGGCATAGTGGAGTCCAATGGAGTTGACTTCGCTACTTTTCGACTATCTGGCGCAGCCAAGACTTGGTGGAGGGACTACTGTTTAGCCAGACCAGTTGGGTCTGCATCTTTGACTTGGGCTCAGTTCACAGAGGTATTTTTGGGGAAGTTCCTTCCCATTACTCAGCGAGAGGATCTTAGGAGGCAGTTTGAGCGCCTCTAGTAGGGATCTATGTCTGTTACTCAGTACGAGACCAGGCTCATCACTCTAGCCAGGAATGCACTGATGATACTCCCAACTGATCGGGAGAGAGTTCGGAGGTTCATAGAGGGATTGGCTCAGCCTATACGACTCCAAATGGCCAGGGAGTCGAGAACTAATATTTCATTCCAGGATGCGGTCGATGTAGCCAGAAGGATTGAGATGATTTTGTCATAGGGAGGTGGTCAGGGGACTGACAAGAGACCCCGCCATTTTGGTAGATTCAGTGGAGCCTCATCTGGAGGCAGGTATTCTTTCAGCAGGGGTCATCCACCACGACCTTTTCAGTCAGCACTTCAGGTATCTCCCCGTGCATCGCCAGCTCATGTTAGTGCACCATCAGCATCTATCAGTGCACAGCCGCTTCAGAGTTACCAGGGTAGTTATCAGGGTCGTCAGGGCCAGTTCCTGAGTCATCAGCCACAGCAGCAGAGATCTTGTTATAGTTGTGATAGCCCGGGGCACATTGCCAGATATTGCCCCGAGCTTCGAGTGAACCCCAGTATCAGGGTTCCCGTGCCTTGGTTCCCACAGCATGTGCACCCTTACCCCCTCATCCAGCTAGAGGTGGTGGTCGAGGTTTCAGAGGTGGTGGTCAGGTTCATAGAGGTGGAGTACAGGCCACGATGGGTAGAGGCCAAGTTGCAGCAGGTAGATCCAGGGATGTTTAGATTGGAAGGGCTCAACCCCGGTGTTATTCTTTTCCTGCTCGTCCTGATGCTGAGGCTTCTGATGCAGTTATTACAGGTACGGTTTCAATTTGCAGCCGAGAGGCTTCAGTGTTATTTGATCCGGGTTCTATATTCTCCTATGTGTCTTCATATTTTCCCCCTTATTTGAGTATGCCCCGTGATTCCTTGAGTACTGTTGTACATGTGTCTATACCGGTGGGTGATTCCATAGTGGTAGATCGAGTCTACCGTGCTTGCGTAGTAGTTATTGGTGGTCTGGAGACTCAGGTTGATCTTTTGCTTCTGGATATGGTTAACTTCGATATTATATTAGGGATGGACTGGTTATCTCCCTGTCATGCTATTCTGGACTGTCATGCCAAGACAGTGACCTTAGCCTTGCCAGGAGTACGTCGTTTAGAGTGGAGAGGGAGTCCTAGTCATTCTTCTGGTAGAGTTATTTCTTATATCAAGGCTCGGCGCATGGTCGAGAAGGTTTGTTTGGCCTATTTGGCCTACGTTCGTGATTCTAGTGCTGAGGTTCCTTCTATAGGGTCCGTGCCCGTGGTTCGTGAGTTTCCACCCGACAGGGATATTGACTTTTGTATCGAGGTGGCTCAGAGCACTCAGCCCATTTCTATTCCGCCATATCGTATGGCCCCGCCAGAGTTGAAGGAATTGAAGGATCAGTTGCAGGACTTGTTGGATAAAGGCTTCATTAGGGCTAGTGTTTCTCCTTGGGGTGCTACAATATTGTTCGTGAAGAAGAAAGACGGCTCAATGAGGATGTGTATTGACTACCGGCAGTTGAATAAGGTTACTATCAAGAACAAGTATCCTTTGCCGAGGATTGATGACTTATTTGATCAGCTTCAGGGTGCTACGGTGTTCTCTAAGATAGACTTGAGGTCTGGTTATCATCAGCTGAGGATTAGGGCTTCTGATGTGCCTAAGACAGCTTTTCGCACTCGTTATGGGCATTATGAGTTTTTGGTCATGTCGTTTGGGTTGACTAATGCCCCCACAGCTTTTATGGAGTTGATGAATCGGGTATTTAGGCCTTATTTGGACTC
>ML272789.1:127960-159985 GCA_005239495.1 Nicotiana undulata | reverse complement strand
GGTAAGTCCTCCATGTCAAATTGAGGTCTTTGATGGAATTATTGCAGTTTCTTTAATAAGAGGCTAAATATTGAAGTTGAAGTCTCCGATTTTAAGTCATCATCAATTTGAAGTGTTCAAGCCAGCTGGTTCTTAAAGTTAAAGTCTGCAAGCATGTCAAGTTTTCAAATCCATAAAGCACTTGAAAAAAAAAATCAAGAACAAAAGGGAACATTAATGAGAACGCGCAATATAAAGTGAAGCAAAAGAAGTTTTATTGCTGATGAAAACATCTACTAAATAGTCAAAAAAAACCCAAATAAAGTAGTGTTAATAGCCTAATCTAAGCACAACTTGTAGTTGGCTAAATCTTTGAGCATAGCTTCCAAGTGCTTCTTCTTCTTCTCCAAATCGGCCAAGTCATCAGCAGTCAACAAGGCAGTGCAACATGCGTCATACTCCTTTCTAGTAGTTGAGGCTCCTAACTTGGCTTCTTCAACTTCTTTCTCATCAACTTCTAAAAGGGCTTCTAAGTTCTGCTCTTTTTCACGGAGCTTCTTTATCTTCTCTTTCACTGTAACTAAGGACTGGCGGATAGATGACACTTCTCTAACCTTCTCTTCTTCTTCAATCATGGCATTTGTAAGGTGTACCTCAACATCTGATATTGCAGTCTCTTCAATTTTCTCAGATAAAGCCGACCGTGTCTTGTTATACGAAGCAGCAAGCTCAAAAAGGGACTCTAATAGGCTTCTCAAAGGAGAAATATCCACGTCATCCCCATCCATTGCCTCGAAGATCACTTTAGTATTTTCTTCAAGCTCAGAGACATTGTCTGCAGTGCTGCCTTTCAACTTACGCTGAATCGAAGTCCAAAGCTTCGAGATAAACTCCTTTCGAATATCCAAGACAACCTTCTTTCCATCAAAAACTGAAGCTGCAATTGTTGGTCGTTCACGCAAATCAGAACCCAACTTTGCCCCAATTTCATCATGAGAAATAGAAGTTGCCTCTTGATCTGCTTTAGCTGTGGAAGATGATTTATGTGGGTTCGGTCCTGCTACAGACTCACCACTATCTTGTGGCCTTACTCGTTGCAACGTTCCAATGTTATTAGCCTGAAAAATAAATAAATGAATAAATAAATGTAAGAACACTTTAGCAAAGTCATTCGACCAAGGATAACGGAAAGGAAAAGTTCATGTTTTCTTTTACCTTCTCGTTCTGAGTTGTTAGTATTCGTGAAGAGCTATCAACGCTTTGGACCTCTACAACCCTTTCTGGGTTTGGCTTTTTCCTTTTCCAATGTTGATCTCCTTTGCTGCTATCACTCTCCTCTTGGGATAGGCGCTTGTTAGAGGCATCAACGACTACACCAAGTGGAATAAGACTTTTGTCAATTGGAGTATGGATCTCTTCTCTGTGAACTTATTTGTGTAGCATAGGTCCGCTGCCTGCGCGCATCTCAACTACCTTAGACTGTAAAGCATGAAGCCTATCAATCACTAAGACATCCTCGACCCGGTCTTGAATGGTATTTGTGATTGGCTCAACAGTATTCATCAAAAATTGTAAGTGGTCTTCAAGAAGGCTTCCATGCACTCTCGCCCACCAAGATCTATAGTTAGCTACCCGAAACTCACCCGAGCCCTCGGGGCTCAAAACCAAGAACACACCTGACTCCCAAATCATCCTACGGACTTATTCATGTATTTAAATCACCAAAATATCATCACAATCAAGGAATTAAACTCCAAAATTCATAGAAATTCCTTAAAACCTCATAAAGCTTAATTATTCCGATTTTGATCCGAAACACGTCATTTCAAGTCCGCTTTACACCAAATTTCACAGATAAGTCACATAACATATATTAAACCTGTTCCGGGCTCTGGAACCATAATATGGGACCGGTAACACGGTTTTCACATAAAAATATTCATTTCCAAAAACCTTTATATTTTTCAGAAAACAATTTTCTTTAAAAATGCATTTCTCGTGCTTGGGACCTCGGAATTTGATTCCGGGCATACGCCCAAGTCCCATGTTTTCCTACGGACCCTCCGGGATCGTCAAATCACTGGTCCGGGTCCATTTACCACAAAGGTTGATCAAAGTCAACTTTAATCAATTAATTATTAGAAATTTCATTTTTCATCAAGTTTTCACATAAAAGCTTCCCGGCACACGTATATCGAGGTGAGATTAACGGAGGCTTTCGGGGCCTCAGAACACAGATTTAGCTAAATTAACTTAGGATGACCTTTTGGGTCATCACAATCTCCACCTCTAAAACAAACGTTCGTCCTCGAACGGACATAGAAATGTACTGAGTCTGAGAAAAGATGGGGATAACGACTCCTCATATCGGACTCGGACTCCCAAGTAGCTGTCTCGGCAGGCTGACCTCTCCACTGAACAAGAACCGAAGGATAACTCTTCGATCTCAACTGACGAACCTGCCTAGCTAATATGGCTACCGGCTCCTCCTCATAAGTCAGATCCTTGTCCAAGTGGACACCGCGAAAGTCAAGAACATGAGATGGATCTGCAATATACCTCCGGAGCATAGATACATGAAACACTGGATGTACGGCTGATAAATGCGGTGGCAATGTAGGCCACCTCTCCTACCTTGTCCAAAATCTCAAATGTACCAATGTACCTAGGGCTCAACTTTCCCTTCTTCCCGAACCTCATCATGCCCTTCATAGGCGACACTCTAAGAAACACATGATCTCCTATCATGAAGGTCAAATCTCGAACTCCGCGATCTGCATAACTCTTTTGCCTGGACTGAGCTGTACGAAGTCTATCCTGAATGATCTTCACCTTGTCCAAGGCATCCTGGACTAACTCAGAACCCAACAATCTAGCCTCTCCGGGCTCAAACTATTCGATTGGGGACCGACATCGCCTACCATACAACGCCTCATAAGGAGCCATCCGGATGCTCGACTGATAACTGTTGTTGTAGGCAAACTCCGCTAAGGGCAAGAACTGATCCCATGAACCACCAAGGTCTATAACACAAGCTCGCAACATATCCTCCAAAAGCTAAATAGTACGCTCAGACTGGCCGTCCGTCTAAGGATGAAATGTTACGCTCAACTCGATCTGCGTGCCCAACTCTCGCTGAAATACTCTCCAGAAATGGGAGGTGAACTGAGTACCTCAGTCTGATAGAATGGATATGGGCACACCATGCAATCTAAAAATCTCTCTCGTGTAAATCTTTGCCAACTTCTCTGCTGAATACGACACTGATACTGGAATAAAATGCGCCGACTTGGTCAGCCTATCCACAACAACCCAAACTGCATCAACCATCCTCTGAGTTCGTGGGAGCCCAACTACAAAGTCCATGGTGATACGCTCCCACTTCCACTCAGGAAGCTGAATCTGCTGCATCAAACCACCGGGTCTCTGGTGCTCGTACTTAACCTGCTGACAGTTCAAGAACCGAGCTACATAAGCTATAATATCCTTCTTCATTCTACGCCACCAATAATGCTGCCACAAGTCCTGGTACAACTTTGCGGCGCCCGAATGAATGGAATACCGGGAACTATGGGCCTCCTGAAGCATCAACTCAGGAATATCCTCAACAGCATGTACACAAATACGGCCCTGCATCCGCAGAACTCCCTAATCATCAATCGTAACCTGCTTGGCACCTCCATGTCGGACTGTATCTCTAAGAACACATAAGTGACGATCATCATACTGCCTGGCCCGAATACGGTCATATAATGAAGAACGGGCCACAGTATGGGCCAAAACACTACCAGTCTCAGAAACCTCCAATCTCACAAATCGGTTGGCTAAATCATGAACATCCAACGTAATAGGTCGCTCTCCGACTGACAAATAAGCTAGACTTCCCATACTGACTGATTTCCAGCTCAAAGCATCGGCCACCACATTGGCCTTTCCCGGATGATAAAGAATGGTAATATCATAATCCTTTAGAAACTCTAACCATCTCCTCTGCCTCGTGTTCAACTCCTTCTGTCTGAACAAATGCTGCACGCTCTTATGGTCCGTGAACACCTCACATGGCACTCCGTACAGATAGTGCCTCCAAATCTTCAAAGCGTGAACAATAGCTGCAAGCTCCAAATCAAGAACTGGATAGTTCTTTTCATGAATCTTCAACTGACGAGAAGCATAGGCTATAACCTTGCCGTTTTGCATCAACACTGCACCAAGCCCAACCCGTGAAGCATCACAATACGCGGTATACGGTCCTGAACCTGCGGGCAATACTAACACCGGTGCTGTGGTCAAGGCGGTTTTGAGCTTCTGAAAGCTCGCCTCACACTCATCAGACCACCTGAACTGAGCACTCTTCTAAGTCAACCTGGTCATCGGGGCTGCGATAGATGAAAATCCCTCCACAAATCAACGATAGTAACCTGCTAAGCCCAAGAAACTCCGAATCTTTATAGATGAAGTGGGCCTAGCCAGACTCTAACTGCTGAAACCTTCTTCGGATCCACCTGAATGCCCTCTACCGACACAACGTGGCCCAAGAATGCCACAGAACTCGACCAGAACTCGCACTTAGAAAACTTGGCATACAACTGCCGATCTCTCAGAGTCTGGAGGACGACTCTAAGGTGCTGCTCATGCTCCTCTCGGCTGCGAGAGTATATCAATATATCATCAATGAAAACAATGACGAACGTGTCCAAATAAGGCCTGAACACTCGGTTCATCAACTCCATGAATGCAACGGGGGCATTAGTCAACCCAAAAGACATCACCAAAAACTCATAGTGCCCATAACGAGTGCGAAAAGCTGTCTTAGGAACGTCAGACGCCCTGATCCTCAGCTGATGGTAACCAGATCTCAAGTCTATCTTAGAGAACACTGTATCACCCTGAAGTTGGTCAAATAGATCATCAATCCTCGGCAAAGGATACTTATTCTTGATAGTAACCTTATTCAACTGCCGGTAGTCAATGCACATCCTCATAGAACCATCTTTCTTCTTCACGAACAACACGGGAGCACCCCGAGGAGAAACATTAGGCCTGATGAAGCCTTTATCCAACAAATCCTGTAATTGTTCCTTTAATTCCTTCAACTATGGCAGAGCCATACGATACGGCGGAATAAAAATAGGCTGAGTGCCCTCGGCTACCTCAATACAGAAGTCAATATCCCTGTCGGGTGGCATACCCGGCAGGTCAGCAAGGAATACCTCTGGAAACTCACAAACTACGGGCACAGACTCTAGGGAAGGAACCTCGGCACTAGAATCACGAACATAGGCCAGATAGGCCAAACAACCCTTCTCGACCATGCGCCGAGCCTTCATATAAGAAATAACTCTACCAGAAGAATGGCTAGGAGTCCCCCTCCACTCCAAACGAGGTACCCCTGGCAAGGCCAAGGTCACTGTCTTGGCATGACAGTCCAGAATAGCATAATAGGGGGATAACCAATCCATCCCCAATATAACATCAAAGTCAACCATATCAAGAAGCAAAAGATCAACCTGAGTCTCCAGACCACCAATAACTACTACGCAAGCACGGTAGACTCGGTCTACCACTATAGAATCACCCACCGATGTAGACACATGTACAACAGTACTCAAGGAATCATGGGGCATACTTAAATAAGGGGAAAATATGAAGACATATAGGAGAATGTAGAACCCGGATCAAATAACACCGAAGCCTCTCGGCTGCAAACTGAAACCGTACCTGTAATAACTGCATCAGAAGCCTCAGCATCAGGACAAGCAGGAAAAGCATAACACCGGGGTTGAGCCCCTCCAACCTGCACATCTCTGGGTCTACCTGCTACGGGCTGACCTCTACCTCTCATGGCCTGCCCTCCACCTCTAGCACCATGACCACCACCCCTAGCTGGCTGAGGGGGTGGGGGTGCACCTGCTGCGGGGACCATGGCGCGAGTAACCTGATACTGAGAACTACCCGACGTCCTGGGGCAATACCTCGCAATGTGCCCATTAACACCACAAGAATAACAAGGTCTCTGCTGATGTGGCTGATGACTCTGGATTTGTCCCTGACGACCCTGATAACCACCCTGGTAGCTCTGAAGTGGTTGTGCACTGATAGGGGCTGGTGGTGCGCGGTGAGATACCTGAAGCGCTGACTGAAAAGGTCAGGGTGGATGAACCCTACTGAAAGAATCCCTGCCTCCGGATGAGGCTCCACTGAATCTACCAAAGTGACGGGGCCTCTTGCCAGCCCCCTGACCACCTCCCTATGACAGAATCATCTCAATCCTCCTGGCCACATCGGCCGCATCCTGGAATGAAATATCGGTACCTGACTCCCTAGCCATTTGGAGTCTGATGGGCTGAGCTAAACCCTCAATAAATCTCTGCACTCTCTCACGGTCAGTGGGAAGTATCATAAGTGCATGCCTGGCTAGAGTGATGAACCTGGTTTCGTACTGAGTAACAGACATAGATCCCTGCTGGAGGCGCTCAAACTGCCTCCTAAGATCCTCTCGCTGAGTAATGGGAAGAAACTTCCCCAAGAAGGAGAACTGAGCCCAAGACAAAGGTGCAGACCCAACAGGTCTTGTCAAGCAATAGTCTCTCCACCAAGTCTTGGCTGTGCTAGATAACCGAAAAGTAGCAAAGTCAACTCCATTGGACTCCACTATGCCCATGTTCCAAAGAACCTCATGACAGCTATCCAAATAATCCTGTGGATCCTCTGACGGTGCACCCGTAAAAGTAGTAGTGAATAACTTGGTGAACCGATCTAGTCTCCATAGAGCATCTGCTGACATAGCTGAGCTTCTCCAGCTGTCTGAGGTGCTGGAGTCTGAAACTGAGTGGCAACTTGCTCTAGGGTATGAATAACAGGAGTCTGGGTCCCTCCCCCAGCCTGAGATCCAGCTGGTGCAGTAGGAAGAAGACCGGCCTAACCACACTCTCCATAAGTCCCACCAAGCGGACTAGAGCGTCCTGAAGCACCGGGGTAGCAATGAACCCCTCTGGGACCTGAGCCGATCCAACTGGGACTGTCTGAGCAGGAAGCTCACCGGCATAATCTACTTGTGGGTCCTCAACTGGAGCCACTGCTCTAGCTCTGCCTCGGCCTTGGCCCCTCGTAGGAGCTGCAATAGGAGGGTCGGGCTGCTGATCGGTCGATGAGGAAGAACGCATTCTCGCTATCTGCGAGAGAGTAATTAGAGACTCAATTAATATTTAGAATTCAATTGGCACGGCATAGAATGAAGGATGTGAAGTTATTCCGAACTTTGCAGCCTCTGGAGGATAAGTACAGACGTCTCCGTACCGATCCCTCAGACTATACCAAGTTTGTCCGTGAGTTGTGAGACCTAAGCAACTAGTGCTCCGATACCAACTTGTCACGACCCGAAATCCCACCATTGGGCCATGACTGCGTCTAACGTTGAACCCGCTAGACAAGCCAACGTATACAATATCATTAACGTACTAACATTAAAAATACAGAATTAAGTAAAGCATCTAATATTCCTTTTTCAAATGCGGAAGCACATAAATTCTGAAAATAACTCAAAACACCAATAACACAATTCGTTTACAATATCCCAGCACCTGGAGTCACTAACTCACGAACTGGCTAAGAGGTTACTAAATACAAATTCTAAAGAAATAACACAAAAACGGTCTTAGAACTAAGGAAAACAAGACAGAATAGAAGAAAAGGGTAGAAGAGACGCCAAGGCCCACGAACGTCTGAGGGTCTACCTTGTAATCTCTGAAGTGGACAGAAGGATTCTCCCTCAATCAGTGTCCACCGGGTCCGGCTGCGGGATCTGCACAACATAGAGAAATGCAGGTGTAGCATCAGTACAACCGACCCCATGTACTGAGCAAGTGCCGAGCCTAACCCCGGCCGAAGTAGTGGCGAGGCTAGACACGACGACGATAATCTACATGTACAGTTCTACAAAAAATATAGCAAGGAAGTGACAGATATTCAACAGATAAGCAAGGGATACGGGAACAAATAAGGGGGCAATAGATAAATAGCAAAAATGAGATGTTAAATGCGATAAATAAACAGATAAATGAATGGCACGGCATCACCCTTCGTGCTTTACTCTCTTCCTCACGATGCAACAGGTAGATATATATATATGACATGATTGCGATAATAAATGAAATGAATGGCACGGCATCACCCTTCGTGCTTTACTCTCTTCCTCACATTGCAATAAATAAATAATGAGTGATATGAATGAATGGCACGACATCACCCTTCGTGCTTTACTCTCTTCCTCACATTGCAATAAATAAATAATGAGTGATATGAATGAATGGCACGGAATCACCCTTCGTGCTTTACTCTCTTCCTAACCCAAGTAATATCAACAATAAATAACAACTTGGCAAGGAAAATCAATTATCGAACTTTCAATTCATAACCACCCGACATGGGGAATAACAACTAAAATCAACACATTTGCCCGGCAAGGGTCTTAGCTATAACCAATTCATTACGAGTACATAACTTAAAGATTTGGGTCCTCCACTAGGACATCACAACACAATTCTTAATCATGTAGTCTCCACAGTTAAACAATTTTCCCAAATGAACTACTTCATAACACAGTAATCATTGAGGTAATAACAAATAATTAAGCAAACGGACTCATGGGCATACTTGACACACAATGCATAGGTACTCATCACCTCACCTATGCATTGGATATGATAAAACACATAGCAAATAGGGCACAATACCTATTCCCTCACCAAAGTTAGGCAAGACACTTACCTCGGGTCAACGAATAGCAATCAAGCCTCTAATACCGCCTTTCCTTTTGAATTCAACTCCGAAACGAAAATATCTAGGCATAATTAACTTATTAACATCAATAATGACTCATTAATACAATCCCATAGCCTAGATATACAATTCCTAGCATTCTTTCAAAAATACCAAAATTCGACCCCGGGCCCGCTTGGTCCAAACACGAGGCTCGGACCAAAACCCGATTACCCATATGCCCACGAGTTAGAATATATAATTTGTTTTGAAATCCGACCCAAAATTGGGGTTGAGTTACCCAAAATTCCCAAAAACCTAACTCTACCCAAAACCCCTAATTTCTACTTGATTTTAGGATTTTAGGCCTAGATTCTAGTGTTTGATGAAGGAAAATGGAAGAATTATGAGTTAAGATCACTTACCCAAGTGGCGATGAAGGGAATCTATCTTGGGGGTCGTCAATGGGGTCTTGGGGAAGAAGGAATTGGTGAAGAAGTAAGTATCCCGTAATAACATTCTGTTTTTGGACTCAACTATAACTAGGCGATTTAGTTCTCTGCGATCGCGGAAGAGGGGCTGCGATCGAAGAGCTTGAAGTTTTACTACTATGAGATCCTGGAACAAGGGGGTGCGATCGCGGAAGAGAACGGGCCAGGCGTCTGCGATCGCAGACGAAACTACGCGATTGCAGAGAGATACTACACAGCCCCCACCTGACTCCACTGACACACTATGCGATCGCGGAGGACGAGATGCGATCGCATAGTGCAACCCAGCTACCCCTTCACCTAAGCCTATGCGATCGCGAATCAATGGCTGCGATCGCAGTGAAGGAAACACCAGACACCAGAAACTGAGTATTACACCAGATTTTTTACTCATTTACACCCCGTTAGCTACCCGAAACTCACCCGAGCCCTCGGGGCTCAAAACCAAGAACACACCCAACTCCCAAATCATCCTACGGACTTATTCATGTATTTAAATCACCAAAATATCATCACAATCAAGAAATTAAACTCCAAAATTCATAGAAATTCCTTAAAACCTCATAAAGCTTAATTATTCCGATTTTGATCCGAAACACATCATTTCAAGTCCGCTTTACACCATATTTTACAGATAAGTCACATAACATATATTAAACTTGTTCCGGGCTCCGGAACCATAATACGGGTCCGGTAACACGGTTTTTACATAAATATTCATTTCCAAAAACCTTTATATTTTTCAGAAAATAATTTTGTTTAAAACTACATTTCTCGGGCTTGGGACCTCAGAATTCGATTCCGGGCATACGCCCAAGTTCCATATTTTTCTACGGACCCTCCGGGATCGTCAAATCACCGGTCCGAGTCCGTTTACCAAAAAGGTTGACCAAAGTCAACTTTAATTAATTAATTATTAGAAATTTTATTTTTCATCAAGTTTTCACATAAAAGCTTCGCGGCTACCTGCCCGGGATGCGCACGCATATCGAGGTGAGATTAACGGAGGTTTTAGGGGCCTCGCAACACAGATTTAGCTAAATTAACTTAGGATGACCTTTTGGGTCATCACAGGTAAGTGTTTTGTCTAACTTTGACTTGAGGGAATAAGAATCCCTACTAGTTTGCTATGTGAAATGCATAGGCATGGTGTATAGGTGAGGTGGCGGGTATATATGCACCACCCAATTTTCCTGTTAAGCATGAACCATTTCCCGTTCCCAACTTAATTGATTCTTGTTTTAATTGTTATATGTCCATTATTGTTTCTATGACTACTTGGCCTTGTTGTTTTATTGTTAGATATTGTTGTGGTTATTTTGAAAAGAGTATTGATTGTTCTAGTTGGATTCCTTGTGGTACAAAACGGTTGAGCGGTTTGACATTATTTTTATGATATATATATATATATATATATATATATATATATATCATATGTTCCTGTTGGTTTCATTTTTGATAATATTGAGGAAGTGATGAGGAATGCAGTTTAACTGTTTTATGGTTGTTGAGGTTTACGTGGTTGTTTGGTTTCATTTGATTGTCACCAATTGTTGCGGCAAGTGTATTAAAAGTGTTTGTTGTTCTTTTGATTTTATCATGGTACATAAAGACTGAGTTGGGTTGACAGCGTTATGGTGTTTACACATATTCTGGTTGGTTTTATTGTGAAATGATATTGGTTGAAGCTTACGAGCTATACTGTTTTCTGTTTGAAATTGGTTGAAATAAAAGTGTTGTGAAAGGCTTGGCCTGAACTGTGAAAGTTTTTGATGAATAAACAAAATTGGTGTGATAAGGGGGTTGTGACAAGGGGGTTGTGATAATGGTGGATAATTGATTGTGATATTGTGAATAGGTGGGATCGGGTTGCACGCCGCAACAAGACAATGATAAGGGAGAATATGAATGTTTTACTGTTTATAAAATAAAAGTTGGAACACTCATTGTCTTATTGTCACTATTTCATACTCTGCTTTTACTATTATTTTAAAGTAAAACTTGTTCTGTTTACAATTTGTCAAGACATAAATATTGTGAAAGGCTTTGACTTGAAAGGCGGTGATAAGGGGGATGTGACAAGGGGCTGTGATAAGGGTAGATAATTGATTGTGATACGGGTGAATAAATTGATCGTGATACGGGTGAATAAATTGATATGATATGTCTGGTGCGATCGGGTTGCACGCCACAACAAGGAGCAATAAGGGAGGACAATTATATTTTTAATGATTTTCAAAGAAAAACCAAGATTTGAAAACTACCATTTTATATTACTATTTTTCATATCTTGGCACTATTTTTATTTAAGAGTTAGTTATAGCTGAGGCCTAGAAAAGGCGGTTGAGTTATTTTATTGTTGTTGCAGTATTTATTTATTTATTTGTTTAAGATTTCCTTCTTGCTTTATATTTATTGTCTCAGTTATATTTTTTTCTTGTTCGTGTAGAATTGTTTTATTGCGTTATTGTATATATTATTGTCACATGTTATATGTTATTAATGCCCCGTTGTAGCCTCGTCACTACTTCGTCGAGGTTAGGCTCGGCACTTACTCAGTATATGGGGTCGGTTGTACTGATGCTACACTCTGCACTCTTTTGGGCAGATCCAGGTATCGACCAGCAATAGAGATATTTAGAGCGGTTATTCATTTATTCGGAGACATGAGGTATATCTGCTGGCGTTCGCAGATCTCGAGAGTCTTCTCCTATTTTTATAAAACCGTTTTATTATATTCAGAACAATTACATTATTTCTTTCAGCCCATTATTTGTAGTATTCTTTAGTAGTTCGTGAATTGTGACACCAAACCCTGGGGTAGTTACTTATATAATTAGTTCGTGGCTCGGTTTATAAGTGTTTATTATTTTATGTTTGGAATTATTCATTGAAGTCAGTAGCTTAAGTTTATTTTATAATTGTTTATTATGTTTAAATGGATAATCAAAGGTAAATAGCTAATCGAACTCTAACATTGGCTTGCCTAACAAGTGTGGTGTTAGGCGCCATCACGATCCCTAAGATTGAGAATTTGGGTCGTGACAAGTAATTAGCTTACTAAAATGAATTTATAAATCAATAATATATACATAAGATCATCGTTGTTAGAAGAAACATAGAGGAAAGCATTAAAATTGCAGATTTGATTGGCCAGTTTAATTTTCCCTTTTGTTATTGCCTATAAGTATTAAACAACACATTATTGTTCATGCACATTTTTATACTTTACTTCTTTTCCCACTCTTGAGACTAAGTGATGTTGGTTTCATATGCATATGTGATCCCAAGACTAAGATGATTATATTGGATACTTAGCGTTCAAATCATATATATGTTTACATTTTACTTAAAATTAATTATAAGAAAGTATTAGATGAAATATGACTATATCACATGATTGTATATACCTAATTAATAACATAAAATTAATCTCATTCATCGTATCTAGAGGCAAATATATGATTTATATATGATTTAAATTCTATTGGTTCAACTTTTAAAGTTTTTAGTTTAAACCTTTTATATTTTTAAAGTTATGAGTTTATTTATAATATTCTTAATTATTACTCCTTCAGAAACGGTTTTCATTTTATCTTTCTTTCTTCTTTCGTGGTAGTTAAATTTTGGTAGAGTCTGTTTGTATTCTCTTATTTCACTCGGTGGCTCTATAAAGTGCATAACAAATAAGTTTTTGTTAAATTATTATACTTTGCCTAGATGACCTAATCATTTTAGTAGAATAATCTATTAGCTAATTAATATTTTAGCTTCCTTTTCTTTCTTTCTTTCTTCACTATTTCTTATTTTTTTAAATAATTTTCTCCCTCTTTTGGCTCCTTTCTTCGGTTGCATATTTCACTTGAAAGTTTAGAAGCATTAATTTTTTTGTCTTTTTTCTTTTTCGAGAATTCATATACAAAATACTTAATGATTCATTTTTATTAGTGACTAAGCTACCCAATTTAGAAAGTGTATTATGCCACTTATTAGTTGGTCTATTTTAACCCCTTTTTTGTTACTATACAAGTTTAGTAATAGTTAAAGTATTTAGGCTACATGATGTGTAATGGATGTTAGGTGTGACACATGATTATTGTGGTATATTTATACAATTATATAAATTATATAATTTAGTTTTTTTGTCAAATTTACAGATGGAAGGAGTTATAATCTTGATTCAGACAAAGGGTCCTTGCACGTGCAACAACGATATAAAAAATTACTATTAAGTGTTTCTATCACAAATAACTATAATTTTTTTTTTGCAGCTTTACACCGTGAAATTGATTATGATATACTAGTCATCCTAAAGAAAACATATTTTGATCGAATTTCTATACAACTTTTACAAATTACAACTTTCATTCGCCAATAGCTTCTTGATATGTATGCAACTGTAAAAGTAAAAAAGGCTATAATTTCTTAATACAAAGCAGAAACTTCAAGACGGGAAGTATCTGCAACCATAGACGGCGTTGCTCATATTCAAATGTAAATTATATATTGTCAAACTATAATAAAAAGCAAGAAAATTACTAAGTTGAATATTTGGTAAGACAATCATATTTAGGTAACTAATATTAGTTGTTTAAATGATATCTAATCCTCTTACATTTAGCAACTAATTAAGCCAGAGATTGTGTTTCCTTATCGCACACATATTTGAGAGTTGTGATGTTTAGTATGGGATACACGTTGCACGTGTCCAGAAACTAGTAATAAATATAAGAGTAAGGAATATATTACTAGGTTCATTAGGTTAGAAAGACACATAATGTGATTCAAAATTTGGATTTTTACCTTCCTATACTATATATAAAACTTTATTACCCTCGCTAATCAAGTTTTAACTTAATTACATGGGCATATATAATTTATCAATTATATACAAATTAGTTTTAAATGAATATCCCCTTATATTAGGAATTGAATAAGGAATCCCCAGCCCTGCATGCTCTCTCTCTTTGTATCTCTCTCTCTCTCTCCCTCTCTCTCTCTCTTTCTCTCCTTCTACGTTCTTTTCCCAATTTTCTTCCTTCGTTTTTCTATGCCTTTCATCCTCTTTTTTTCAGTCAATGAATTTCAATTGTTATAATATAGATTTTTACTGTTCATATTGCACAATTGGTGTTCGAATTGAAATTATCGATCAATAAATTTTGAAGGTATATGATTATCCACCATTGTCAGCCATTAAAAAGCTCTGAAGCTTTGAATTTGAATTTGGATTTTAAAAACTATTGTTTATTTTTATTGGGTATTGTTGCAAACAATTGAAAATATTCTTTCGCTGAATTTCAGATTGAAGAAGAAGAAGAAGAAGAGGAAGAAGAAGAGGAAGAGGAAGAGGAAGAGGAAGAAGGGGGAGAAGGGGAAGAGGAGGAAGAGGAAGAAGAAGAAGAAGAAGAAGAAGAAGAAGAAGAAGAAAAAGACATGACATACATATACTTACGAAATTGTATTATAGTTGTATGTAAATTATATTTAAATTGTATTTTGTTGTAGTTATGTATTTTTATTTGAATATTGTATGAAAGTAAAAAAAAATGTTTGAATCATTGTATGAAATTTCCTAGAGGAAGAAGAACACACCACATACAAAATATATACAAATCATATACACATTGTATAAAATTTGTATGAAAATTGTATGTAAGTTGTATGATGTTGTCGTTGTATTTAACCAGGTAATTAGTCGTATAAAATTTGTTTTTAGTTTATATATTGTTATAGATGTATCAAATGTGTATCAAAATTAAATATTTTGGCACTTAACTTGTCTGGTTTTCAGACCCCACTTGTGAAATTTTATTGGATTATTGTTATTGTTATTGTTAATTTGTCTGGTTTAAGTTCCAAATAAAGCCATCGGTAGCTCACTGAAAATTCCTTGTAGAGTTTCGAAGGCATATATACCCTCCAAATATAAATACATAGACGATGGGTGAAAATCATGACGACCATAGTTATGATCGCACTCTTGCATTAATCGTGGGAATAGTTTAGGATACAAGAACATTTTTGAGCATTTAAAACAAATAAGTTTCATTTTCTTCGAAATGCACTAATGTGCTATTTGCACTCTCAACATTAGCATGAAACTAGGTGACTAAGAAATCTATTATTCTTTTTCAGGAGTGGCATTAGATATAGTGTAAGACACTAAGAGGTCGTTTGGTAGAGCGCATTGGAGAAAATAATGCATGCATTAGCTTTGTGTATTAGTAAAATCTTGTTTGGTACACTTTTTTAGTTTATGTATAACTAATACAAGCATTAGTTATACACCATATTTGGTATTATCCTATGTATAACTAATGCATAGTAAAACCATGGTATTAGCAATACCAAGACTATTAATATATGCATTGACATGGTTAAAGGCAAAATTATCCTTAAAGACCCTTAAAGCTAAATAATATGGAGGGTATTTTTTTAAATAATTTTAATACACCACACTAAACAATGAATAAGAAATAATCACTGCATAACTAATGCTTGCATTACTAATCCCTGCATTACTAATCTCTGCATTACTAATGCACTTATTCACCACTATTCTTATGCACCCTACCAAACGACCCCTAAAAGATTCAGTTGTTGTTGCTGCTATTCATATCTCTAGTTTTAGCTTCTTCACCAGTGTTGCATTTCCCTTCTTCCACCACTTGTGATTTATTCTTCTTTCTGGCAACTTTGTGTGAGTACTTAGCAAAAGCAGCAGAAAGTGTTGACTTGACAGTTAATTCATGTTCTTTCTTCTCACAATTGCTTGTATCCTCAACTTTCTTCTCAAATTTCCTTGTGCTGATGGAGCCAGGACGAGATTCATCAGCAACTGAGGTTTATGGAACAGATTGCCGTTTTGGCACTTCTCGTTTGAAAGGTTCATGAAAAGTGTCGTACAAAATACTACAGTTAAGGCGCTATGGAAAAGAGGAGAGGAGAGGGGGAAAAAAGGAAAAATGTGTAACTGGATCCTCTAATTTAAAGCACTAATAATGAAATATGTGTGGGGAGAGGCGGTAGAGAATAGAGAAAGAGGAGAGGGGAGAGAAAAAGGAAAAAGGTGTAACTAAATCCCCTGATTTAAGACACTAATAATGGATTGTATATAATCTGAAAGTAATCCTTGTTTAAGGCGGGTAATATACAAAACTAGAATAATTTTGATAAATAAGTTTCAAATATTGCATAGGAAGGAAATGATCTTTTCAAAGTTTGATCTCTGCCCGTTTGGACATAATAAAATTTTCCTTTTTCCCAAAAGTTTTTTTTGAAAACAATGTTTGGTTATCGAAATCTTACAATTTTTCTAATCTCACTTGAAAATGGATAGGTTGTTAGTGTTTAGTTGCAAAATATGTTGAAAAAGGACATTCAAATATGTTAGCAAAAATTATAACCAAACACAACTTCATCTTTAATTCAAATTTTAGAGCCCGTTTAGACATAAGAAATTTTTCCCTTTTTCCCAAAAATTTTCACTTTTTTCGAAATCAACGTTTGTTCATAAATATATCAATTTTTACTTGAAGATGCATTTTGAAAAATTGAAAACTCCAAAAAGTTATTTTTCAAAGCACTCGTTTGGCCATAGATTTTGCCAAAATAAACTTGGATTTTATTTGGTAAACACATGTTTGGCCATAAATTTTACCCATATTTTGGCAAAATCCCAAGTCCCAAATCCCAAAATCAGCTCAATAGTTGATTTTGGGCTGAATCCCGCATAATACACATGTTTTTTCAAAATAAATTAGGGAAATATGTTTTGAAAACGTATGTCCAAACACATTTTCATCTTCAAGCCAACTTCACCCAAAACAGATTTTTCAAAACAAATTTGGGAATCTATGGCCAAATGCTAGCAAAATTTTCACCCACAAAACTTCAAAAATAACCCAAAATTATATTCATGTCCAAATATAACTCTAAATTTCGAATACCATTTTCACTTGAAAAAATAGTTAACCTTTTTAAAAAAAATTACAATTCTTATGTCCAAACGCCCATTTAGTGAAATTTCAAATTTGTAAAAAAAAATTGAAATACATGTGCAAATGGCTACTTAGTCATTGGTTGTGATCATAAAATCCCCTGGACAAATAAAAAATAAAAGCTAACAGCAAGTCAATGATTGGGTCCCAAAAGTATGAATGGGTAAAAGGGAGGAAGAAAAACGGAAGAAGATAGAGTGATAGAGAGTAGAGAGTATAATAAGTAAACGAGCAGACAATCGGAATATCGTCTCCACTGTCCTAAGACTTGCTTTAGTAAAGAGAAAGAAGATCGGATTAAAGCTTCCTACTCCTCAAAACCCTAGATCTCTTTATGGCTCTGGAAGAAGAAGATTCCCACAGTTACTGTCCATTTGAATCCTCCTCTTCTTCTCTTAATAATACAAGCAAGCTTAACGCTCAGGCTCCTGCTTTCGTGCCTCGAATCTCCGCTCCGGGGCGGGTGTACCCCACGCGCCTTCATCAGATCAACGTCGTCCCTGTAGTACAAAATCACTTCATTTACTCTCCTCCCTCGCCCTACTATGCCTCTGTTGCTCGAGGATTTGTTGATCAAGAGGTTGCTGCTGCTGATTCCAATAATTCAGGAGGGCTAACTGAAGAAGCTGCTCAGAAGATCGTCAATCAGGTATTCATAAGACATCTACTGCTGTTGAGTTATTACCTGTATAACTAATCAACTTGACGTATTTCTACTTTTCAAAAAGATAAAAGGATCGTTCCCAAACCTACTTCACCAAAAACCATCTTTTTGGTGCAGACCTACTTTTGTAGATGATGCATACCACATATAAATCTGCTCAGTGCCTTGCACACTTTATCATACTGCTGTTTCTCAATCAATAAAATCATTACTCTTATCAAAAGAAACAAATTGGTCTTGGTTGGTTGATGTGTGCCGCGCTAATGAACACAGGAAAGTCATCATTAATAATTTTATTGGAAATTGATTGTTTTCTTCTTAATTAGGCAGTATGTTGATCTTTTACCAATGGATATATGTCAATTTAGTGAATCAGAACTATGTGATGAAATTAAATACTACTCTACTTCTGTCTTATCTGTTGATGATGTAAGAGGTAGTTTTAGTGTCTGAAAAGAAGTGTTCACTGGAGAGAACAAAAGCATGTGTTGATGAGTGAGAAAGATCTAAAATTTGCTGGAAGTTAGACTTAAAAGCTTTTCAAATTTGTTTGGGATAAGCTGCTTAAAAAGAAATGCCATGAATTTTTTAAAATTTTCAAGTACTTGTAAAAAGCATGTCCAGACGTGAGGAAGAACCAACAATTTTTTTGGAATATATACTTGCAGCTTTTCAAATTTGTTTGGAAGGAACCGCTGGAAGCTTTAAATTATTCAATGACATTTTTAAAATTTTCCAAGTATTTGTAAAATTTGAAAAGCTATGGTCAGCATACTTCCTTTAACAATTAAAAAAATTCTAAAAGCTATGAAAATCACTTTTCTTTCTTTAATTAGCTAATTGAGGTATATATTCTTGTTTTCTGTAGGTGGAGTTCTACTTCAGTGATTTAAATTTGGCAACGACTGATAATTTGATACGCCATATGATCAAGGATCCAGAAGGATATGGTGAGTGTTCTTATTCGCTGCTTGATGAATCTTTTTTTCATTGATATTTTGAAGTTAATATTTCTTCATGATCTTCCTTGTTTGTACCTTGCTACAGTACCAATATCTGTGGTTGCATCATTCAAGAAGATTAAAGCTCTAATAGGTAGCCATGCCCAGCTTGCCGAAGTTCTGCGGAGCTCAATAAATCTGGTCAGTTCTCTTTTCATCTCCTCACCATCCTCATCTCTCCCCCTCCACCATTAAAATCACTCTTTGTGCTTCCCCTGTGCAAGTCCTGCAGTCAATTGCTATCTTGCAATTTTTTTCTTTCTGATGTTCATTTTCAAGATTTTCTTTTTTGACTTTTCTGCTTTTAGGTAGTTAGTGAAGATGGAAAGAAAGTTAAACGGCAAAATCCTCTGACTGAAGCTTCCCTAGAAGAGTTGCAAGTAAGTTTGATTCCTATAGGCTATAGCAGTAGTGGTTTACAACAAGGACAATTTATAAATGCATGAAGCATTTCATTTTTTCTATCTACTGGTTCATCTTTTCTGTCAGTAGGCTTTGTTTTTTTATTGGCTGGTTAATCTTTTCATCTGTTGCTTATTTTCATTTTTAGTCTCGCATAGTGGTTGCTGAGAATTTGCCTGAGGACCACTGCCACCAGAACCTCATGAAGATTTTCTCAGTGGTTGGAAGGTACACTTGTTTTGCTGTGCTGTATCCATAATAGGCTGAAAATTTTGGCCAACAAATATTCAGCCTTTTTAAGACTCTGCATAATGAATTGTGTCAGGGTAAAAATGATACGCACTTGCCACCCTCAGCCTTCAAATGGTGGGGCTTCTTCAGCATCTAGATCAGCAAAGTCAGACAGCACGTTGTATAGTAACAAGGTAAACATCAGATAGTTTGATTGTCAATAACTATTTTATGCACAAGTATGACATTTTGAAAATGCTGTCACCTGATACAAAGAAAAATGACACTTTGAAACTGCTGTCAGAATTGGAGTAAGAAATGATGGTAATGAGTTGTTGAAATTCTGATTTGGGAGCTAAAATTAAATAATGTACACTGCTGGTACAAAGTAACTTACTATATCCACAAAAGAAATGCAAAGTAACTTACTCAAGTGGAACTGAATTTTTTTTTTACTGCTACCAAAAGAATCTCTTGAGAAGGAACAACATTTTCTGTCTATATTGGTATTTTGAAATACAGTTGTTTGTTACTAGAACTTGAATTTAATACCTCAATGCAGTTGCACGTATTTGTGGAGTACGAGTCTGTAGAATTGGCTGAGAAGGCGGTAAGTGAATATTAGTGTATTTTATTAATTACACCTTGTGTATCTCTATCTCTGACATCCTTTTTCACTTTGCAACATGATTTTGCAGGTTCTTGAGCTAAATGATGTGGATAACTGGCGAAATGGTCTAAAAGTACATCTACTACTTAGACGCACAGTAAGTCCTGATTATTCTTATGCCTGTTCGTTAAACTTGAAACCACATCCTAAAAGCAGCTTAGTTTCCAGCTCGTCATTTATAGTGAAAGAAGAATGTACTTTAATGAATGCTTAATCAGTGTCAAGTATTTAGCACAGAAAATTACAGTTTACCTTATTAAAAAAAAATGAATGCTTAATCAGATGTGTTTTAGCTTTCATATTTAGCTTTTATATCAGCTTAGTTTCTATTAAGGAAGATCGTTACAATCAATATTCGGGGCATTCAGGTTGCTATGATCCATTATTGAATTCCAAGTAAGCTTGAGTTCTCCCTACTCATGAGTGTTAAGTGTCCCACGTTGGTTGAGGGAGTTGGCTGCTGTCTTATATGGTTTGCGCAATCATCACCTCATGTGTTTGGTCTAAGGTCCATTTCCTTTACATGGTAGAAGATCCGAACTCATTCCCATATCTTGATTTACCCAATGTTGGACCCCGATGCTATATTGTCACACATTGGTTGAGGGTATGGGATGTTGTCTCCTTAATGGTCTTGGACAATCCTAACCTCATGGCTTAACTTTTGGGGTTGAGTTAGGCACCAGATCCATTTTCTTTACGCTGAATTTACAGGGCTCAACTACCTTTTCATGAGGGTACAGGGTTTAGTTTATGGATAGATGCATTCAGGATAACTGAAGAGTTCCATGACTCACAAAAAGATGGAGCATCTGGCTCCAATTATAGGAAGGTTCAAAGGGAGCCCCTTTTCTTAACATAGATTCTGTTGGTATTCTACAATTCTGATCTGCTCAGTACTTATGCATTTTGATTAAATCGTACAGGCTAAATCTGGTCAAGCCCAAGAGAAGAAGGTTGGTCATGAAGGTGGGCTCAACTTCAAGGAAGATGATGATTTTGCATCAGAATTAAATGAGAAACATGAAGAAGAATCTCCTTGCCATTTTGACGTGCAGTCAAATGACGTTGCAGTAAGTGATGTTCGCATGTTTTTAATTAACATGGAGATATTTCTGCTTACTTTCTTTTAGAAACTGCAACAGAAAAATCCTACAGATATAGGTCTCCTAAAAGACACAGACACTTCTTTCAGGATGTAGTGAATGATTCTTCAGTTTATATTATTGGTGACTTCATTTAAAATTCACTTGGACAGGACAAGCATGGCAGCAATGGGAAGAGGAAAGGGCACAATCGTGGTCGGGGTAAGGTACAAGGACCAGGCCCAGGACAGACGCGGGGCCGGGGACGTGGACCTGCCCAGTTTCAACAAAACAATCGTGGAGGGCGTACAGGGGCTTCCACAACAAATTTGACTCGTGGAAGCAATGTGGCTAGTGCCCCCTCCAATACTAATGGTGTTAGTGTAGCAGGGCAGCCTGCAGTAGTTTGTGATCAGTCAGCAGGCAAGCAATCTTCTGTGCCTCGCATGCCGGATGGCACTAGGGGATTCTCCATGGGTCGAGGTAAACCGGTTGCAGTTAGGACTGAGTGACAACTTTCTAGCTTCGTGAAAAGGGGTGTGTTCATGCCAGCATTTCCCAAGTATAGAGGGGGCTATGTTCTTTCTTTCTTTGCGGTATTGATTGCAGGGTTTTAAAGACTGCTGTCAATCCAGTGAAGATGATACATCGGTTGATTTAGCAGCAAAAAGAGTGAAGAAACGAGAAGTTATCTGTTATTTGTTGTTAAACCAAAAAGGGTGTGCTGTGATTTTGTTTTGGAACACTGAACCTGAGATATTAACGTAAAGCTATACGAAATTGGTAAGATTTCTTCTGTTGTAGGTTTGTCTAACTCTAATGTAGATTGGATAACATGCTGTGAATAAACAAAAGGAAGGAGGCAATTGTGAGGTACCCAACCCATAACAAAGATAAATCACTCCGTTCAAAATCCATTTTCTTCCCTTCTTTTTACGCAAAAATACCTCTTTGAACTCTCTCGTATACCTTAGACATGGCGTCGTAGATTAGCATTATCATATGTTACTTCCGTTACACGAGTACTAATTCGAACCTTGTAGAGTTAATAGAAAAATGTTCACCAAATCGCAAGACAAAATTAGAATAATCTTCTTAAATCTAGAACCCCATTCTGATATACGCAATAAGTTGTGATACCATGTGATATAAAACTTGGAAGTCATTCTTGTTGGACAAAATATGTCATTTTCACTTTATTAATAATGAATCTGGGCATTACTTCAGGAGAGTTAAGTAAAACTCAACCCCAACCTATAGGCAAGAGTCTTCACCATTTATTAGGTTTTAGTTATGACTAAACCTGGAGATGACAGCATATACATAATACTTAAACTTGAATCCGTAATTGTTTATTAAGAGAAAAATGTTACCATATCCTCTTCACTTAAGCACAATGTTGGGTTCTACAGATCATTTTACACAAAGGGCTTAGAAGCAGATAATCAATCGTGGAGATTGGCATATAGAAACAATAAACAGTAAGAAATTCTTCTTGGTGATCCACGACCACGTATCCCGTAATCATAGCATGAACATGAAGGCAATCTTGTCTTGCTATGACCTTCTGAAAAAATGTCAATGTAAACATACAAGTAACGTAACTGTGCAGCTGAAGGAGATATGTTGAAAACTAACAGATTCTCCTAAGAATTGATGAGTCGTTCCATGACCAATTTGAGAACCTTAGGAGCATCAACAGTTACTGCCACTTTTACTGAGGGTTTATCGCACCATTCAGTGACTTCAGCAAACCTTGTGTCCAACAGAAAATATAATAAGTACACAGCAATCATATATCCCTCAATTCCAAACTTTATAAGTACAGGGATATGATAAATTTCCTAAAGCATCAAAGGAAGAGCAAAATAATTGTGCATGGAGTATTTTAGTCATTTGAAACACAGATGTTGAAGTTCTTGAACCCAGAAGCCCAACTGAAAAGGACAGCAAAAAGGTCTAGCTTTGGATTTTTACCTAGCTATACTACAATAGAAACCTATTTACCTCCTTTATTTAGGTTCCTTATTAATTACTTTACATATCTATATTTGCAAATTATATACAAAACCATAAAATAAAATAAAAAATCAAGATCCCTTAAATTTAGTCTATCAGTTACATGACACTCACCCCCATTTCCAATAACCCCTACACTTAATATTCTGTTCCTTTTCCAAGGGATTTCAAAAATATTTTTTCTCTCTTGATAATCGACAAAAATCTTAATCTTTTATAACCACTGTTAAACCCCCAAAATTGTCGATTCTTTTCTTTTCCAAAGCTTTTCAAACCCAATTTTCTTCCTTCTTACTAATTACCCAAAATCTCTCTTTCTTTTTTATACAATGCATACGAAATTTGAAATATTACTTTAGAATCAAGTTGTAGGTAAGTTTTGAATCTTGTTTTCTTTCTTTCTAAATTTTTTATTGTATGTGACTTGTATATGATACATCAATACCCAAAAACAATACTTGATACAATACTAAATACAATTATAATACGATTATATAAGATTTTAGTATAGAGTTGTGATTGAAACTTGAAGAAGATGAAGATCATTATTGTATCACAATTTTTCAGAAATTTTTCGCGATTGTATTATAATTGTATATGTATCATAATTGTTGGAGGAATTGTATTACAAATGTATGATAGTTGCATATCCATTGTATATTGTTACGATCGAGCAGTTGTGAGTTCGTGACGAATTTCACAATTTGTATCATAAATATAGGATAATTATATATTAATTTATTGGTATTGTATCAGGTATTATTTTGGATATTAATATACCATATAGATACAATTGTGATTCAAGTATGATACAATTATGTTTTAAGCATTGATGTATCTGATACAATTCAAATACAATTATGATACATTTATCATACAATTCCTGAATATTTCTTCATTTTCAGTGTTGTCTAGTCTCCAACAAAAGAACAATGCAATTGATGATTTTTTAATAATAAAGTTGTCGGCAATGGTGGGAAGAGAGAAGATGGAGGTTCTGGGCATAGATTAAGGGATTTTGATGTATAAAAAAAAAGTAGAGAGAAGAGGAGAGGGGAAAAAAAAGGAAATGATGTAATTAAATCCCTTAAGTGAAGGTACTAATAATGGGACGAGAGCCTTTTAAAGAGCAATCTACATAATTTGTAAGAAAAACCTAGACATTTTTTAAAAACTACTAAACATAGAGAACATAGGTAACTAAGTTTCTAATATAGTATAGCTAGGTAAAAATCCCCAATAAGAATGGAAAGACAGTTGCAAAAGAGATTTTGGGCTTGATAACAACTTTTTCTCTCCTCCACAAGCCCTCGTTATTATCCAACCATATACGTCAAAAGAGGCCAATAGATGTACAGAAATCATTTCAACCTACACTCAATTTCCTCCTAGAATACAACAGTAAACTAAGCAAAACTTCCTATAACAATAGCGAAATTCCCCACTAACTGGAACACTGATTACAACTTTGAGATATCAATTGCAATACTCAAACTATTGAATTACAATAGAAACTAACTAACTAAGAATGGGGATGAGAAACAGAACTCGGAGAAAGGGGACGAGGGAATACAGACAATTCATAACATTTCCATAATTGATACTTTCTAAACCCTAGTCCTTTTAACCAGTTGCCAATTGGGCCTAGATCCCCAATAAAACTCTATAATATTTTATTCAGCCCAATAATTCCAACTTAATTAGTTACATTCACCACTTCTAGCCCATAGGCCCTTAGGAAGTCAGCTTGGTTCACAACAATATTCCCGCCCTAAAAAGGAACCTTGTCCTCAATTTTCAAGTTGAGTAATGTAACCTTTTGCAAACACCTTACTATATAGAAGTGGAATTCATCAGCAAAAGTCATAGGACACCATAAAACAGTATCAACTTCCTTTGTATATGCAATATTCCTCTCACTCTCTTTGTTTACACAAGTATATTTCATAAGGTTAACGAAGTCACCTTGCCCAACCACTACTTTCTTTAGCATATCTTCAACTAAACCAAGCAGTAGTTCTTCCCACGTCTTTGAAAGAACTCCAAGAAGGTCAAATCTCTGAAGAATATTGTCCCGAGTGGTAGCTGTAATTGGCTCCAGCTGATGAAACTCAATAGTGTCGCAGACTGCTAGTGTGATACCTTATCCCGTGATGCTCGCAAGAGTGTGTCTAATACATTCCTTCCCTTCCATGAAGACAACTTCAAATGGAAGAACCAGAAAAATAGTGGAAACAACTGGTCCACTTGAAAGTTGTAAAACTTCATTCATGACACCACCTGAAACTTTCAAATCGGTATCTATGATAGTACAACCCACCTCATTCCTTGTTAACAAAACCCAACCTGATAATAGTCCTAAAAGAGATGTTGCACACATGCATCTGTCCAAGTCTCCTAAGAGTCCCATCATTACTAGCATAGTTACCATCTAGGCCACAAATAGCAACTTCTACTAGAACATTTTTGCCCACTGTTTGTTGTTACACCTTCGTATGCCAACAGCATATCTCCACTGAATTGTCAAGAGTGTAATGTAAGAGGTAAGCAAACTAGTTCCACGATCAAATAGAAACTCTAATCCGAATTGTTCAAGGAAAAATTGATGCAAAGTTATAAGAAGTGCATCATGACCAAGTGCACTGCATGAGTCGAATATACTTATGTTTATAAACTGTTCACAAATGCATGCGGAAAGAGTACAAGGCAACTCCTCCAAGCGTTGAGCAAGCTCGAGTCCATGCTGAGGGTAGACTTTTCCGGAGTGTCCGGCCAATGATTGATTCCAACAATCATCTAAAACTCTGTAAATATCATACATGACAAAATCACATGGAACAAAGAACGTAGAATTAGTCCACAGTGAAGGCTTCTCTCGCTTAAAATCCTTATGCATACCACCCATGAAATGGAAGCTATGGATTACAGTTAGAAGCTCTCCAAAAATATCAGCAGCTTCTTTGTCTATCGAATATCCTCGAGCAATGATTCCAACAAACAGCTCCCCTCCTACACAAATTTCCATCACAAGATGCATATCAAACATGTCCTCATAAGATGTAGTACAGTATGATGTTGAAGGTTGCCACGTCGTACTAGTAAACCAATTGCATCACGTGAATAGCTGATATTAGAAATTCTGACAACCTCCACAATCTTCCATTCAAGCCACTCCAAATGCAGTACTATGCAACTCAAAACTACAAGTTGAAAATCATGTAGTGGTGGTTTCTTACTAATTAATGCAAACTCTTCAACCGAAGCTGGATTTTCCGACTCAATAAGAAAAATTTCAGCAGGGACAGAATTCTTAGTTTCTGAAACCTCATTAGCCATTGTGAATCTCTTATCATGCTGCAGTATATACTCACGGCCAAGAAAAAGTGTCAGCCACGATTCCTCATGTGAAATGTCAATTAGACCTTCAGATTCAACAGGTAAAAGCACATACGAATCAGCCTTAAAATCTTGCCCTGTGTCGAACCAATTGTCCACACAACTATAAAATGAAATAGTCCCTATAGGTGATCCAGACACATAGTCGAGAGATGCACAAGCCCTCGTTTGACAACAATAACAAGTATCAAGTATATGACGATCGTCCAAATTGATACTAACAGGCACAATAAGTGTTCGACCAATAGGAAACTTATCACCTAGGATCAAGCTAGAAAAAGGATCCAAAATCAAAGTTGCGATGTGACTGAGCTGTGCAGCGGTATCTCGTTGAGGACTTGTAGCAAACGCCTGATCTGCAGAGTTGCTTGAATTCTCCTCCACCGGAGTGTAGTCTCCTTGGTCTTCCTCTGATTTTCCGTCGTCCGAATCAGAGTTTATCTTCATTGCATCTAAAAGTTCCTTAGATTCTATAGACAAAATCTCAAATTGTTCCATCTCTCTAGGCATGAAATAATCTTGTCCGCAAGAGGAACAAGAGGAACTAATTGAGCTTCATCCTTTGAAAACTGAGAATGCATATCAGGTGCAATTACTTTGGGGATTTTTATCAAACACCTCGTCTACGACAGTCGCATTCTTGTCTTCATCAACTAGACGAGTGTTGAGTTTATGAATTTCAGAGATTTGAGTAGAGGCAGACTCATAGGTCCCTGGTGGAACCAATGTAGCGCAATTCAGATAGTCAACACCAGCTTGTGAAGTAACTGCCATTCTCGATGAATCAGTGAAGGTCCGTTTCTGAAAATGCAGAACAAACTTCTCCTTGAAATGGTTCCAATCATAGAACTGGTTGTTTCGAAATAACCAATTGAACCACGCGAGAGAAACGCCTTCTAGATAGAAGGAAGGAAGAGGCAGTCAATCCTTCTTGCAGAAGCCAAGGTATGTGAAGTACAACTCCGCTCGAAAAATCTAGCTATCTGGGTTGCCATCGCCACTGAATCTAGGTAGAAACATTGTCGTCGTTGGAGTCCGATGGATGAAAGCACCAATGTAACAATACCGAAATTCCTCACTAACGGGAAACACTGATTACAATTTTGAGATATCAATTGCAATACTCAAACTACTGAATTACAATAGAAACTAACTAACTAAGAATAGAGATAGGAAGGGAGATGAGAAGAAGAACTCGGAGAAAGGGGAGGAGGGAATATAGACAATTCATTAAATTTCGCATAATTGATACTTTCTAACCCCTAGTCCTTTTAACCAGTTGCCAATTGGGCCTGGATCCCAAATAAAACTCTCCAATATTTTACTCAGCCCAGTAATTCCAATTGAATTAGTTACATTCACCACTTCTAGCTCATAAGCCCTTAGGAAGTCAGCTTGGATATATGGGCATAGTCCATGAGATCCCAAAGAAGAAAACTATCCAAAACCATAAAGAGTTAATCATTTGACACAAAGGACGGTTCGCATTCTTCCTTTTCTGAAATGATACCTAAAAGTGACATAGATATTCCCTCTTTTTTAAAGTAAAATAAATAAAAATAATAGTTGCTCAATAAGATTTTCTACTTCAATTTTCTCTCATGTGATAACAATTTAATATTGGTGTCTTATTTTACATTAACATTACGGGAGGATCTTGCCATGTTATCGCCTTCGCAACCACGATAGATCATCGCAATTGAGTAAAAAATAAAAGAATAACGTGATGTATAGAAAGTAGGATTACATCTTTCCTTTAGTGAACGGGTCGGACCACACGGGGGCAGTGGGGCTGTTAAAGAAAATGGAAGGCAGAAAGATCTAGCAAGGGGGACACAAAAAAGAAAACAAAAGAAGATTATTCACTCTCTCGCTCCGCCTCCTTGGCAAAAAGCACTAAGAATGCAACTTATTCAGATTTTACTTCTTGTCAATCATTCGTCTTGACGACACTTTCCTGCAAACAGTGTATTCTGTTTTTAGTTTTTGCTGCTCCAGCCTGATTGACAATTGGGAATCTATTCAAGGGGATCGTCATGCTTCTTTCTTGAGAGAATGGTCATTTAGACATTGAGTCAATATCTCTAGAGGCGGACCTAATGTTGTGGGTTCGTTCGACTCCGATCTTGTAATGTGAAAATCTAAATGAATTGGCTCCTCAAGCCAGTTAAAACTCCAAACTCATCCAACTCCATATCTTGGATCTGCCCCTGAATATTTCCTGAAAATCCAAATGAATTGGCTCCTCAGGCCAGTTTAAACTCCAAACTCATCCAACTCCATATCTTGGATCTGCCCCTGAATATTTCCTAGAGTGGATTCATGGAACTACGGCAGGCCTGAGGAGAAAATTTGGGAGGGCCAACATGGCGAGGGTTGAGGAGGTTTTCCTTTTCCGTTGTCTCTTTAATGAAGGAAATTGAAACCTCAAAGTACTATCCTATAGTGTTATTTGAAAATGGCTAGTGGATTGCTCCAGCTGGAATTGTTAGCCAAAGATAGAACCATATAATAATGATGGTAGTAGCAATCTAGCGAATAGGAATTGTACCCAACCACCCTTTTGTTGGGCAACATCACGTGGTGCACAGAAGAGAAGCCGGTACTGAAAAAAAAAAAGTGAGGAGGAGATACATTCCATCTTCTGAAACTATTTCAACAGTTTACCTCTTTTGTTTGTTATAAAATAGAGTGAGACCTCTTGTGATGCCACATGTCTGGACACGAACTGCACCTTCTGTATAGGTGATTAGTGAGGGATCAACAGCAGCAAGCAGGGCAGTTGGATCGTGAAGATAAACACCTATGTGGAGTCCCAGTTACCGTAAAATCAGAACAATGAGCATGCACCAATCAGTGTACTAAGAAAGCTAGTTTGGCAAGAGACTGACCTTTTGTGCTGTATGCATCATGGTGATAGCCAAAATAGACACCCAAAATCTTGTCAAGGTACTTGGCAAACTTTCCGTTAGACTTCGCCAACTCATTGCGATCAGAATCTGACAAAAGTAAATATATACAAAATAAGAAGGATAATGTGCGGGAAGTAGCGGGGGCGTACGCATAATTTTTTGTAAGCGGTGTCGTATTTAAATAAATAAGTATTATCTAATACCATTTTCCCATAAGTTGAAAGCCTTGGCTAAATTGTTTAATTGAATATTATTGCAAGGGGAAATGTAGGTTCAATTCTCATTAGCCCCAAACTTTTAACAAAAATGCTCGTTCTTAAGTACAACCTTGAACCTACTGCCTTTAAAGCCCAAATATGAGCTTGACCAGTAGACCAAGAAGTACTCTTTGCTAAGAATAAGCGGTGTCATTATTATATATTGCTTCATTTCTACAGAATATTAATATAAATATTTAATATTTTTTTCCGGCAAACCATCCTTGTGCATCCGCCACTAGAAAGTAGGGATGTGAGGGTGGGGCGGGTTTAGACATATGCAGGGTGGGTTTAAACATATGCAGGTGTGGGGCGGTGCGGGTCGAACTAAAAAAACTTAATTATGTGTGGGTGCGGGTTTCAAAATTTCAGCGAAGAAGGAAAATCATTGTTCTGCCTTTCTGGAGATGATATTGATTCCACGTAATATAGTGAAGCGAAATAAGAGTTCCATAAGGTTCCGATTCCAGCAAGAGCCCAAAGGGTGAGGCGAAAAGATCTTGATCGAAAGCTCCACTATTCTGAATAGTGAGAAAGACTTTTTAAAATTCGATCAAATCGGAGGAACTGCGAGGAGCCAATCCTAGCACAGGAGGACTGCGTTGGGCTACCATAGAATGTTCAAAAAAGATTATGACCTTCGCCTGGAATGTGAACAAATATATCATGTCGATTGCTCAATCGTACTTTGGCTATCTTACATGGAGTATGTTTGAAATAACTGCTTGCACGTCAGATTCTCATTCTCTTATGACAAGTTTTGAGAATTTAATATCTAACACATAATTCTTAATTAATTATAAATCTGTTTTATTAATCAAAGTATCTTATCTTCTTCTTTCCTTAGCTGAAGCCTCCCGTAATCTTTAAAATTAATAAAAACTATGAGAGTATGTAACAAAATGTATGAAAAATTCCAGCCAAAAGATAAAAAAGAAATAAAACTAACAAAAAGAAAAAACACTTAGGGAGCGGGGCGGGTGAACGGGGGTGAAAATGCTCCGCAGGGCAGGCGGGTGGGGTTGAAATTTTGTGGGTTACGACAAAACCCGCACCGCACCACATCGCACCCACACCGCTTGTCATCCCTAGTGGGAAGCTAAAGAAAATGGAGGAGCTCAACTTGAGCATCTTTGTTAGAGATAGGAAGAAAAAGAAGTCAAAAGAAATTTAGATCTAGTAGAAGAAAACATTTCCTCTAAGTCTGGTTACTTTAAGTGGCAAAGCTAGTTGTATATTCACCAAGTCACCAAGTAATAATTTCACCATTAAGGGAGAAACTGTATTATTTTCCTGACGGTTATTGGTCTAATTAAAAATTGATTTCTTGTCCCTATGAATGAAGAAGCCATTATAATTTATAAATCATATGAGTTTCTGCTAAGCAAAGAATAAAAGCTAAAAGATAAAAGATAAGCCATTATAAATTGGACACTGAGCCGCCAGTAAAATCTACTAAGCCAAGAATAAAAGACAAATGCGTAGGTTTCAATCTCCAGCTAAATTTGGGTTATCCAAGGAACTCTAGAAACCAAATTTCTTAATTTTTCTTCGCCGAAGCATAGGGGAAGGTGGATATCAGTTTATCCCCAATGGATTTGATGGGTAAAAGGAGCTTGTTATACAGAACATGCAGCTTTATTTCATCAAAGATCCAAGAATATGCACTTGCATATTATTTAGCTAATGTTCAAGGATATTCCAAGAGGCATGCAGGGGTAATTCTAAAGTTTGTCTACTTGTTCTTTAATGCATAATCCTCCTATGTTACTTTCTCCTATCGCCAAATATTTGAAATAGCTATCATTTTCTATTTGCTGAATGCTGACATTTAATGATGTTACAATAAAACATGGAAAGGAATTTATTTGAAGCCCGTTCTCAAGTGTCTATTTCCTCCATCCGTATTACTAGGGGTGGCAATTTGAGCCCAAACCCATCTAACCCGCCCAACCCGCCCAGAGAATAATGGGTTGGGCTAAAAATATTTTAGCTCATGGGTCAATTTGGGCTGAGCCCAAGTTAACCCATTATTTTTCATGACCCATTCTGACCCATTTAGCAGCCCAAATACAACCCATGAAACTCTCCCAAAACAAAGGAATCTTAACCCAACTTATCTAGAAATTTACTTAGTTGCCCCAATTTTACATTTTTT
>ML272789.1:99034-122081 GCA_005239495.1 Nicotiana undulata | reverse complement strand
GGGGGGGGGGGGGGGGGGGGGGGGGGGCAAGTGTTCTTCGGAATGACTGGGCATAAAAGACGAGTGGTTTTGTTTTTACCACTTTCCATCTTAGAGGAGCAACCTATCAGTGGTGGTGTGCTTATTAGTTGAGTAGTCCGTACGAGGCAGCCTCACTTACATGGACTCAGTCCTCGGACATATTTTTCAGAGAGTGTGTCCCCTCAGAGCCTTAGCGATGCATGGCTTGCGGAGTTTGAGCAGTTGCGCCATGGTGCTATGACTGTGTCAGAGTATGTAGTCCATTTCAGTGATTTGGCCTGACATGCACCGGCCTTGGTTGCCACGGTTCAAGAGAGGGTTCGTCGCTTCATTGAGGGGATCCACTCGAGCATCCGATTCAGTATCGTCAGGGAGTTGGAGATGGATATCTCTTATCAGCAGGGTGTGAGTATTGCCAGGAGATTAGAGGGCATGTTTTCCCGGGATAGAGATGAGAGAGAGGCCAAGAGGTCTCTTAAGACTGGTTCTTGTTATGAAGCGCGTGCCCCAACATCTTTCCATGGTAGGGGTTATGTGAGTCGCTCCGTTCATTAAGCTATTCCAGCCGCTAGTGGTGCTCCAGCTCATTCCAGGCCCAGGAACCTTATTATGCACCTCGTATCTAGTGTGCCTCCTGTTCGGGGTGCTTTTAGCGGCCAGTTTAGCAGACCTGGCCCGAGTCAGTCACAGCAGCCACACCCTCCAAGGATTTGTTTTGAGTGTGGAGACACTCGCCATATGGTGAAGGATTTCCCCAGACTTAGTAGCGGTACACCTCCACAGACTTCTCAGCCACCACATGCTCCACCGGGTCCTCAGGTTATGATTCCAGCACCAACTACTGCCCCACCTACTCATCCAGCTCGATGTGGAGGTCGGGGAGGTCGAGGTCGCCCAAGAGGGGGAGGACATTCCAGGTATTATGATCTTACAGCTCGTACGGAGGCAGTTGCTTCCGACTTTGTCATTACAAGTATTGTTCCAGTCTGTCATAGAGATGCGTCGGTATTATTTGATCTACATTTTACATATTCATATGTGTCCTCTTATTTTGCCTCACATTTGGGCGTGTCTCGAGATTTTTTGAGTTTCTTTGTTTATGTGTCTACTCCTGTGGAAGATTCTCTTGTTGTGGACCGCGTGTATCGGTCGTGTTTGATTGCTCTTAGTGGTTTTGAGACCATAGCCGATTTATTATTACTCACCATGGTAGATTTTGATGTTATCTTGGGCATGGACTGGTTGTCGCCCCATTATACTATTCTTGATTGTCACACTAAGACCGTGACACTAGCTATGCCAGGCTTACCGCGATTATAGTGGAGGGGTGCCTTAGAGTATACTCCCGGCAGAGTTATTTCATTTCTTAAAGCTCAACGAATGGTTGAGGAAGGGTGTGATGCATATTTAGCTTATGTGAGAGATGTCAGTATCGATACCCCTACGGTTGAGTCAGTTCCAATAGTGAGGGACTTCCCAGATGTGTTTCCAGCTGATCTTCTGGGCATGCCGCCCGACAGAGATATTGATTTCGGCATTGATTTATTGTCGGACACTCAATCCATCTTTATTCCTCCATACATTATGGCTCATATTGAGTTGAAGGACCGGTTTCTTGATAAGGGATTCATTCGTCCCAGTGTGTCACCTTGGGGTGCTCCGGTCTTGTTTGTGAAGAAAAAGGATGGTTCTATGCGAATGTGTATTGATTACCGCAAGCTGAACAAAGTTACAGTGAAGAACAAGTATACGTTGCCTTGTATTGATGACTTATTTGATTAGTTGCATGGTTCCAGGGTGTTTTCTAAAATTGACTTGGTTTCAGGCTATCATCAGTTGAAGATTCGGGAGCCAGATATCCCGAAGACTACTTTCAGGACCCGATATGGTCAATATGAGTTTCTTGTTATGTCTTTTGGGCTAACCAATTCCCCAACATCTTTCATGAATTTAATGCACAGTGTGTTCCAGCCTTATCTTGACTCCTTCTTCATTGTGTTTATTGACGACATTCTGGTGTACTCCCAGAATCGGGAGGATCATGAGCATCATATGCGGATTGTGCTTCAGACTTTGAGAGAAAAGAAGTTGTATGTAAAATTATCTAAGAGTGAGTTTTGGCTAGACTTAGTGGAATTCTTAGGTCATGTAGTATCGAGTGATGGGATCAAGGTAGATCTGAATAAGGTTGAAGCGGTGCAGAGTTGGCGTAGACCGTCATCGGCTACGGAGATCTGTAGTTTTCTTGGTTTGGTGGGGTATTTCCTTTATTTTGTAGAGGGATTCTCATCTATTGCAGCACCTATGACCAGGTTGACCCAGAAGGGTGCTCCATTCAGGTGGACAGGGGAGTGTGAGGAGAACTTTCAGAAGCTCAAGACAGCTTTGACTACAGTCGCAATATTGGTATTGCGTATAGGTTCGGGGTTTTACACTGTATATCGTGATGCATCGCGGATTGGTCTTGGCGCGGTATTGATGCAGGACGGTAGGGTGATTGCCTACGCACCCAGACAGCTGAAGGTGCAAGAGAAGAACTATCATGTCCATAGCCTTGAGTTAGCAGCTATTGTCCATGCCCTAAAGATTTGGCGGCACTATTTGTGCGGTGTTTGTAAGATTTACACTGATCATCGGAGTTTGCAACATCTGTTCAAGCAAAAGGATCTTAACTTGTGTCAGCGGAGGTGGTTGGAGCTACTTAAGGACTATTATATCACCATTTTGTACCACCCGGGGAAGGCCAATGTGGTGTCCGATGCTTTGAGTCGACGGGCGGAGAGTTTGGGGAGTTTAGCATATCTTATAGCAATAGAGAGACCCTAAGCATCAGATGTTCAGGCCTTAGCCAACCAATTTGTGAGATTGGATATTTCTGAGCCGAGCCGAGTGTTGGATTGTGCAGTCTCTCGGTCTTCTCTTTATGATCGTATTAGGGAACGTTAGTAAGATGACCCCCATCTGCTTGTCCTTAAGGACACGGTCTAGAACGGTGATGCTAAGGAGGTCACTATTGGGGATGATGGCGCATTGAGGATGCAAGCCAAGCTATGTGTTCCTAATGTAGATGGTTCGCGTGAGTTGATTCTTCAGGAGGCTCATAGATTGCGGTACTCCATTCATCCGGGTGCCGCGAAGATGTATCAAGACTTAAGGCAGCATTATTGAAGGCAACATTATTGGTGGAAGAGGACGAAGAAGGACATAGTGGAGTATGTGGTCCGGTGCCTAAATTTCCAGCATGTGAAGTATGAGCATCAGCGGACGGGTGGGTTGCTTCAGAAGTTAGAGATTCCGGAGTGGAAATGGTTGCAGATCACTGTGGATTTCCTTGTTGGACTCCAACGGAATCAAGAGAGGTTTGATGCAGTTTGGGTGATTGTGGATAGGATGACCAAGTCAGCTCATTTCATTCTTGTGATGACTACATATTCTTCCGAGCAGCTGGCTCGAATCTACATCCGAGATCGTTAGGCTTCATGACATATCGGTACCTATCATCTCCGACCGGGGTACGCAGTTTACGTCACGATTCTGGAGAGTCATACAACATGAGTTGGGTACTCGAGTGGAGCTGAGCATAACATTTCACCCTCAGACGGACGGACAGTACAAGCGCACTATTCAGATATTAGAGGATATGCTCTCTATATGTGTGATAGAGTTTGGAGGGTCATGGGATCAGTTCTTGCCACTTGCGGAGTTTGCCTACAATAATAGTTATCAGTCCAGACAAAAGAGCTATGCAGACCGGAAGGTTCGCGATGTAGCATTCATGGTTGGAGAGCGGGTTTGCTCCAGGTATCACCTATGAAGGGCGTTATGAGGTTCGGAAAGAAAGGCAGGCTGAGCCCAAGGTACATTGGTCCTTTTGAGGTGATACGGCGTGCTGGGGGGTTGCTTATGAGATTGTCTTACCTCCTATTCTAGCAGGGGTTCATCCGGTATTCCATGTGTCTATGCTCCGAAAGTATCATGGTGATCCGACTCATGTATTAGATTTCAGCTGAGTCTAGTTCGACAAGGATCTATCTTTTGTTGAGGAGCCAGTGGTTATTTTGGACAGGCAGGTCAGAAAGCTAAGGTCAAGAACATTGCATCAGTAAAGGTTTAGTCTATGGGTAAACCGTTATCCTCATCTTTTCATCGCTTCAGGTATGTCTATGTGCTACGTTCGAGGTCGAACGATTATTTTAAGAGGGGGAGGATGTAACGACTCGGCCGGTCGTTTTGAGAGTTATAGCCCTGATCCCCAAGTAACTGCTTCCCCCGTATCTATTTATGCTATTCTAACTTACCGGGAGGTTTCGTTTTGGTTTTTGGTGTGTTTTTGGGATACTTAGTCCCTAAACGGAGGTTTAAGCCTTAGGATTTGGACGGCACTCGGTACCGTGTGAAGATGACTCCGGAATAGAGTTCTTTCGGTTATGTTAGATCCATCAGGTGATTTTGGGCTTAGCAGTTTCAAGTTCTTTAAGTTTGAAACGGAGGGTGAATTGTGATCCAAGCATTGTTTGGTGTGATTTGAGGGCTCGTCTAAGTTCGTATGGTGTTTTAGGACTGGTCGGCATATTTAGTTGAGGTCCCGGGGACCTCGAGTGTGTTTCGAGTGCTTAACGGATTGAGTTTGGGACTTATGTAATTGTTGAAGTTGTTGCATCTGGTGTAATCTCACTTGTGCACTTTGGGCCGCAGGAGCGGCCATGGAGTTGCAGAAGCGGTTTTGGCCCTGTCCAGCTGGGACTGCAGGTGTGCCCATAGATCCACAGAAGCGGAAGAGGAGCGCAGATGCAACCCTTGTTTGCAAATGCGAACCCAGTCCCCCTTAAGTCATTTTCGCACATGCGATGGATTTTCCGTAGGTGCGGTACGCATGTGCGATTGAAGGCTCACAAAAGCGAGTTTAGTGAGAGAAAAAGGGCCAAATCGAGAGTTGTATCCTATTTTCAACTTTGGGACTTTGAGAGATCATATTAAGGCGATGGTTCAAGGCTTTTTCAGAGACAACATTGGGGTAATGATTCCTAATTCGTTTTTGGTTGTATTCCATTAATCTATAGTTGATTTCTTCATTAAATTAAGGGAAATAGGTGAGAAATTTGGGGAAGACGGGTGGAAGTTTTTCGACTAAGTTTTTGAGATTTGATTGGAATTTTTATATCGGATTTGGATAATTTTGGTACGAGTGAACTCGTGAGTGTATGGGTGTTCATATTTTGAGACTTTTAGGGCGATTTTCTAATTTATTGCTTTAACTTTGATTTCATTAGCTAGATTACTTCCTTGTAGTTATATATTTATGCTATGTAATTGATTTTGGTTAGATTTGGGCCATTTGGAGTCGGATATTCGTGGAAAGAGCATTGTTACGGATTGATAGGGCTTGGTTCGAGGTAAGTTGCTTGCCTAACACTGTGTGAGGGAACCCCCCTTAGGATTTGGTACTTTATTGATATGTGAGCGTTGTGTACGTGAGGTGACGAGCACATACACAACGTAATTATTGTAAAACCCCTATTTCTGCTAAGTAATAACATGTTTCCTTCTTATTTGAGTCATATCAACATGTGCATTATCCTACTAGATTAGAATAACATGTATGCTTGCCTTAATAGTTTATCTGAACTACGTGCAACTTGTTTAGCGAATTTCTTGTTTTTCCTTGACTTGTACTTAGTCTAAATTGTAGGATTTCGTGTTGTAGCTGTTAAACTCTATTGCTGAGCTGTGTATTTACTTTTGGGACTACGAAACGGTATTTCGGGAAATTCCCTTCATATTTACTTTGGGACTACAGAATGGTATTCAGGGAGATCCCCCATGTCTTGCATATTTACTTTAGGACTACGGAACGGTATTCAGGGAGATCCCCCATGTCTTGCATATTTACTTTGGGACTACGGAACGGTATTTCGGGAGATTTCCCCTGCACATTTACGTTTGGGACTACGAGATGGTATATTTCACTTTGTCTTGTTTTTAATATATATACCAGTAGGGCCCTGACCCGACCTCGTCACTACTCGATCGGGGATAGGCTTGGCACTTACTGGGTACCATTGTGATGTACTCACACCCTTTCCTGCACATATTTTTCGTGTGCAAATCCAGGTTCCTCCTACCAGCCTCGTTTTTAGTTGTAGTCGTTGCTGTCCGGAGACTTCAAGGTACATCTGTCCGTGCACGCAGATCCTCGGAGTCCCCCTTTATCCGCCTATGTTAATTCTTCTCTTATTTCTATAGACATTGGTGTATAGAACGGTTAGAAGTTCGTAGAAGCTTGTGACTTACATTGCGTTATGTATATTTCAAGAGTTGATTATTGTATATGTTGAACGACATCTCAATTTCTTATTTATAATAGTTGTTGATGTTAGTTGTTAATTTTCATATTTTTCATTTCATTTTCGCAAACTGTTAGGCGTACCTAGTCGTAGAGACTAGGTGTCGCCACGACAAATTCATGGAGGGAGAATTTGGGTCTTGGCACAAATTGGGTTATATGTTAGAGATTTTGAGTCAAAATGGGGAAAAAAAAGGTAAATGGTAAAATAGAATGTGAATAATACGTGAGGGCATAATTCGAAAGAAAAATAGGAAATAATCCCACCACACCAAATTGGTTCTTTCCAAAAGTGGGACTTTTAATTATTCCGGAACAATGAATTTAACAATACAATACAATCAATTTTAAGTAGACAATCAAAACAAACATATTTTTGAGATATCAATACAGTACGATACAGTGGGTAACAACCATCCAAATAAGTTGTAATGCTTTTGAAGCTTTATTGTTTTGAGTTTGTTTTTCTTTGTTTTGATTTATAAGTTTTTCTGGAGTTTGTCGAACACGAGAAATTTTATTTTATGTCTCACATGCCAACTCATATTTATATGAGGCTATTTATTATTTGACTAGTGGACTCATGGGTCCCATGTATTTACTTTAAAAGATAAAACTAAAAAAGTCCACTTAAAAGTTTATAATTTTTCTTATTTAAGGTACTTAAATAAATTTTAAAACGAGTAATTATATAAACTAATGGAGTAATAAAAATGGTAATAAAATATTTGCCATAGAGAAAGCATCTAAACATTTACAATATGTTGATTTTCTTTTTTGATCGACACTTGAACAATTTGATGGGTCAATAAGCATTATTTTATATTATTTTTCCTTAGCTCATAATTCTGCAATCGTTAAACTAGAAGCCAGTTCAACTAATCTCTCCTTCTCTCACAGAATTCCTCCCCCTCCCCCCCCCCCTCCTTTTTGACCACAGAAAAGTCCTCTTATAACTGTAAATGAAATAATAAAGTATTATATTTATGCTCTGAACTAAACACCGCCATTGTTGGCAGGGGTGTTCTAACCGAATCGAAAAACCGTACCAAACCAAAAAGTCTAATCAAATCGATTAAAAAAAACTGATTAGGTTTCGTTTGACTTAGTTTTATATTGAGTAAAAAAGTCAGAACCACACCAACATATAAATATATAATTTGTATATATATATTTAAGAATTTATATTGAATTTTCTTTAAAAGAAAATGCTAAAATATTTGGCATCCTCTCGTGTTAACCTTGAAAGCGTAAACGAAAATTATTGTTAGACGACTAAGAAAATAACAATCATGTGTTACTAAAAAATTCTCCCCATTAGCATATTTTAACAGATCATATGTTTGTCAATTTTTTTAATATTTACTAAACATATATTCCCTCATCAAAACCTTATATATAACTTTATCAAAGTAAGATTGGAATAATATTCTTGTAATAAAAAATTTTAACTTGTCTTCAGTTTTCCCTCATTTTTTTCCATCCTTTTCTTTTCGTCGACTAGCTTATCCATAAGATATACTCCCTCCATTTTAAAGAGATTGTCTTAGTCTGACTTAGCATAAATTTTTATAAAGAAGGGAAGACTTTTGAAATATGTAATCTTAAATAAGTCATAGTATTTGTGTGGCTGTAAACTTTTAAAACATGTGGTCACCTGTCATAGCGTTTGTGTGACTATAAATACTTCCCATTAAGAAAATATTGAAAGGTATCAATTGTTTTAAAATAGACTAATAAAGTAATAGTACCAATCTTTTTGAAATGGAGAGTACATATTAATAGCACATTTATAATCCACAACGACATTTTAAAAGAAATAAAAAGGACTAAGATTGAAATCAGATCAGTCAACTTATGTATTTTAGCAACAATAAATCCATCGATTGAGTGTTTTCTGAGAAGCATTTAAACCTTAAGCAGAGCTGGAAAATGTATAATGATAACTGCTATCCTAAACATAAAATATGAGCCAAACATGTGCATAATATTTCATCTATTCCAGAAACTCTTCGCTGAATGTGGCTCATAACCACCACCAGTGAAGTATTCTAGTTGAGATTCCCGAATTTAGATGATTATCTCCGATGGAAACAACTATGGATTCATGGTCTGGACCAGTGGGTTCAAAAGATTCTAAAAACTACAACACCAGAATCTCGTCGATGGGGGAAATGGCCCTCAAATACGGGTGGAAGGCCAAAAATCATGGTAAACCAAGTCCTTCTCTCTTTTACCTTTGTACGAAAATAGGTAAGGAAAACGTTGGTAACTCCGTCTTTTTCTTGATTCAGGACTTTTGCAGGATCTGTCACGTGGCCGCAAGTCGACATTTTAGCAGACCCCGAAGAGGCTATTTCCGTTGAATATGTCTCCTCTCGGAGTCCTCGGCCAGAGAAAAAGCAACCAATAAGGCAACGTTATTCTTCGGCTAGGACTCAAAATAAGAGAATAAAGAAAGCCACAGCCAAGCCAGCTCTTAGCCCCTTGACAAAGTTCCTCAGCAAGTGTGGGTTTTGACAAGGATTTTCGTGATGGCCTTGGCACACAACCTGAAAAATGGAGCAACATCATGACGGGCAGCTCGGCATGACGGACTATGCGGGGTTGACAAACGCACCTTGAACGGAGACAAGGCGCATAGCACATGGAGGTGCGGATTGGCATGACAATGACAAGGCAAAGCCAAGTCAAAAAGGGGCTAAGCCATGGCAAGGCGAGGCTAGACAAGCAATGACAATTGATGCCGGCAGATTTGATCAAGTTGGGGGCGACTTGACATAAGCGGGCAGCTGTGGAAATAGGCGTGTGCGGCAAAGTTAGTGGGCGGCAAGTTGTGGCCATGGCATTGGTGTGGAGCAGTGTCAAAGGCAAGACTGGGCGCAATGCCAGCCTTGGGCACGCAACAACTGGGCAAAACAGAGACATGTTGTGCACAGGCACCAGTTATAAAACGTGTGCAAGGCACATGGGAGGTAGTTGGCGGTTACAACCACATCCAAAACATGGTTGATCATGGGCTAAATGAGTGGGCACGTTTTTGTATCACGTCTTAATGTTTTCCAATCAGTTGGGGCTTGTCAAATGAATGTTTTAAAAGCTTCCAAGTGTAATTGGGCAGCGTGCACTATAAATATGTGCATAAGGCTGTCCAAAGGGGGCAAAATACTTAGTCTTGAGGCATTGTTGGCCAAATTTTGCCTAAGTGTATTTCTAAGGGTAGGAAATCAATTTTGGGGCACGGAACTAGGGTGTTCTTTGTTCTTGGCCATAGGGTTGGCTTATTGTGTTCTTGTATTCACAAATCAATACGGGTTCGGAAGAAATTCCTGTAAACTGTGTGTGCCTTTACTTATTTCTTTGTTGCCTAAAAACCTGTCTAAGTCCAAACATCCCTAAAATTATTCCAAGTGTTGGAAAGGCTGAAGTCAAGGTTGGGTTTGACTGCCGCACAAGGGTAAACCTTCGGGCAGAATTCGAGTGACATAAAACACCCATGTGACAACTGGTATCAAAGCAGAGGAAGGTTCGAGGCAGTGGCAAGACGACCGATAGCAGATTTTGTGTTGCTGTTCAAAAACATGGCAGGTGACAACGCAGAACAACGGGAAAAAGCTGCTGCATTGGAGACACTCGTCGGAACTGTGATGGGGATCAATTTCTGACTATTGTTACTTGTCTCGCATATCTTGAGGCAGAAATGACCAGGCTGAGCCAAGAGTGCACAGATCTGAAGGCGGAAAATGTGTTGATGCGACGTGTTGTTGGCAATGACAATGGCTAGCGCGGGGCAGATTGTACAAAGGTCAAAATCTCCGAGCCTAAAGAGTTTAACGACGCAAGGAGTGCCAAGAAACTCAAAAATTTCCTGTGGGATATGGAGCAGTACTTTAATGTTGCCCATGTGCGAGATGAAGATAAGGTCACCACTACGACTATGTACTTGGTGGACGATGCAAAGCTTTGGTGGCGAACGCGTGTGGAAGATGATGTAAGTGCTGGTAGGAAAACATTGACACTTGGGAAGGGCTGAAGAAAGAGTTGAAGGATCAATTCTTTCCTAGCAATTCGGGCTGAATTGCTAGAGATTGTTTGAAAAAGTTGAAACTTACTGGAACGGTCAGGGAATATGTCAAAGATTTTAGTTCTTTGATGTTGGATATAAGCAACATGTCTGAGGAAGACAAGATGCACAACTTCCTTTACGGGCTGCAAACGTGGGCGCAGATGGAACTCCGAAGGCAAAATGTGAAAGACCTTCCTAGTGCCATTGCTACTGCGGATGCATTGGGTGATTTCCGGTTGGGGCAAGATAGTTCTGATTTCTCTACTACTTCAAAGTCCAAAAACGGGAACAGGGACAAGGCAAAAGAGTGGAGGAAAAACGGAAATGACAAGGGTAATGTTGTTGTGGGCAATGGCAATGGAAAAGAAAAGCAATGGGCTGGACCTTCAAAAAACAAGGGACAAAACAGCAAGTTTGATGGCTGTTTTATTTGCAAAGGACCACACATGGCGAGGGACTGTCCAAAACTCGAACGGCTCTCAACTTTGTTTACTGAAGAAAAATGTGAAGATGAGCCGAGCGGGCAAGAACATGAGTTGGAGACAGCATACCTAGGGCCAATGGCGGTGCTGAAAAATGCGGAAACTGCTTCGTCGAGGACGACGAATTCTTCTGGTGGGGTGGTTTGTTAGCCCTTTGACAAAGTTCCTCGGCATGTGGGGGTTGTGACAAGGATTTTCATGATGGCCTTGGCACAAAACCTAAAAAATGGGGCAACATCATGACGGGCAACTCGGCATGACGGATTATGGGGGGTTGACAAACGCACCTTGAATGGAGGCAAGGCGCATAGCACATGGACGTGCGGGTTGGCATGATAATGACAAGGCAAAGCCAAGTCAAGCAAGGGCTAAGACATGGCAAGGCAGGCTAGACAAGCAATGAAAATTGATGCGAGCATATTTGATCAAGTTGGGGGCGACTTGACATAAGCGGGCAGCTGTGGCAATAGGAGTGTGTCGCAAAGTCAGTGGGCGGCAAGTTGTGGCCATGGCATTGGGGCGGAGCAGTGTCAAAGGCAAGGTTGGGCAAATGCCAGCCTTGGGCACGCAGCAGCCGGACAAAACAGGCACATGATGTGCACATGCAACAGTTACAAAACGTGTGCAAGGCACATGGGAGGTAGTTGGCGATTACAACCACATCCAAAACATGGTTGATCATGGGCTAAATGAGTGGGCACGTTGTTGTATCATGTCTTAATGTTTGCCCATCAATTGGGACTTGTCAACTGAATGTTTTAAAAGCTGCCAAGTATAATTAGGCAACGTGCACTATAAATATGTGCATAAGGCTATCCAAATGGGGTAGAATACTTGGTCTTGATTTTGTCTAATTGTATTCCCAAGGGTAGAAAATTAATTTTGGGGCAGGGAACTAGGGTGTTCTTTGTTCTTAGCCATAGGGTTGGCTTACTGTGTTCTTGTATTCACAAATCAATACGGGTTCGGAAGAAATTCCTGTAAACTATGTGCGCTTTACTTATTTCTTTGTTGCCTAAAAACCTGTCTAAGTCCAAACGTCCTAAAATTATTCCAAGAAGCAAGGTTGGGCTTGCTACCGCACAAGGGTGAACCTTCGGGCAGAATTCAATTGACATAAAACACCCTTGTGACACCGGCCACAATGGTTGTTATGGATGACGGGGAAGCCAGCCCCTACACCTTAAGAACTCACAAAGAAATCATGCAACACATCAGGAAGAAATGCCTTACCAATAAATAGATTAGTCTATAAAGCCAAATGCTCTTGGATGGGTAGTTGAAAAGGGGGATCCATCACAAAAATCATTCGGGAAATACTACCTGAATTATACCGAAATGAAACGAATTCTACAGTCTTAAAAATACACGATTTTTCCTACTAATGTTGTTTGCTTTTGCTCCAACTATTTTTACATTCAACTAAATTGATCTAATCTACATAACAAAATCTAATACTCGTGATACATCGACAATAACTCATCAGAAACATCAAGTGCAAGCAAACCGAGTTATATATCATTCATCCAAAGGTCTTCGCAGGCCACAATATATAGCTTTTCGAAATAGAGGATGAGCATCTTCAGTTAGTACCTCAGCATCCAACTTCTCAATATTCTGCCATATCTGCAGATCACCAAACAAATGAAACAAAGAAAGATCAGGTTAAGCAAACTCTAACAGTTAGGTCCATGAGTTTGCAGCACGGGAGTAATTCACACTCTCAGTGATATTAGAGAGATATGGTTAAACCTCTCCTTTTATTTTCACTTTCACCACAACTCTAGGCACTTTTCAAAAAAAGTAACGGAAAGGTCAATTCACCCTTCACTACATTCTTTATAAGAGAACATGTAGGTCCGATATGGTAATTGTTAGATGACAAGTACTCACCTCCGAAGCATATTGCCTGGTGAATGCCTTGAGGTAACCCAGAGTTGATAAACACCATTGCTGTTTTCCATCAAGATTATAGCCATTTCTTTCTCTGCTTCCATTAGGATGACTGTAACTCACCAACACAAAAGATTAAAATAATTAAGAAGCAAAAGAAAAAAAAGAAGAAAAGAACAGAATAAGTACAAAAAACTTGTCCTAGCTACATCACAACGAAGAGGTATAATTAATGGATACACCACCTTTTCTTCGGTCTTCCACCATCATCCTTGTCCGAGTCCATTACAGAAGAATCTTCAAGGTCAATGTTCATGGCATCTGCCTGCCCAGAGGGCAGCAAGGTTCCATCTCTGAATGCATCATGAAGGGGTTCCGCTAAAGCAGTCGAGAAGCCTTTATACAATGAAAGGATCAAAACCTGTAACACCACACATAATTTTGGCAGCATTTTAAGCACTCATTCCAGATCCAAGATTTTCGAATATTATACAAGTTGATTTTTTCCTTTAGCTATATCCATGACCACAACATAAAATACCTTAATTTCATCAACTGCTCGAGCAAGAAGAGCTTCCTTTGCTTCTAAAGATTCACGAACAGACACCTCTTCCTCTTTTGCTTTTTCGGCATATGATTTCAGCCGTTTTATTCTTACAGGGTTTTCACCAAGAACAGGTTCCCCATCCATGATACTCAGCTTAGACTCCGCAGAATCTAACTGATCTCTGGCTCTAGATGCAGCTTCTTCTGCCAAGACAACACTTCTCTCAAGGGATGAAATCTCTTTCCTCAGATCAGAAATCCGATTATACGTCTTACTGACAGCATTCCTGAGGATCTACAGTCACACACACACTTAATCATGGATCAAAATACAATATATCATAACAACACAAAAGTAGAGCTGAGAAGGCAAAGAGAAAAAAAACTAGTAATACAGAGAGGATACAAAGCATATCACAATATTCAGACAAGACAAAAAGTTGCAAGATTCCTTTAAAACATAGAATGGAGATTTTCTCACAAACGCAGTAATGGCCAAACACACTTCAAGATCATAAAATTAAGAGCGGATCTGCAGAAGGACAAAAATGCAGGAAATGGGAATTGAGAACTGTAAGAAATAATACTGCCAAAGCAGGAACAAAAAACCCAACAATAGAATCAACTTCAAACGTATGACAAAGGGGATTAACCCCCCACACCCCCCAATAAAATACTTTCACAGGTTTTCCTTTCATACTCTCTAAATACCGGGTTTGAAAATTTCACAGCTAGAACCCACAATTCCACCATGTGGCAAGCACAATTATCCCAACTTTTCTTGTGCTTGAAAGGCTAAAAGTTTAAAAAAAAAAAAAATGGAATTCAACGGTCCAGATTTGACAAAAGTTATGATACAATTGCACTAAAGTCCTAACGATCCGCTAGAACTTGTGATAGAGCAAGCCTTTACCCATCCATCCGATTTTCAAACGATCTTGCGGGCAAGTTCTGACTTAAAATTATTTTTGAAGAACATACATAAACAGGATCAAAACTTAAATAAGGGCACGGAAATATGCTATTTGTGAAAATCACCCAATTAACTCTTAAATGAGTTAAGGTGTACGTAAATACGTTTTTTTTTGTTTAGTTTTCTTGTTTAGTACACAAAACTCCGACTGTTTTTCCAAATCAATCAACCATTTCAAAGTTTCACATCAAATTTCTAAAAGCATAACAGCCGAGTAAGATGGATTAATAAGAATGAGGGTATTAACATTTAACAATATATAGTTTTAAACATTAGATTACAAAATTAACTCTCGTAATAAGTAAATATTTTTTTAAAAGTACATACATATTTTTCAATACACTATATACCAATTTTTTAGCATTTTTATTTTTACGTGGAATGAGGAAGAATATTTTTAGCATTTTAATTATTATTTGACGTAATGACGTGCTGCACTGATGGAGAACTTTTTGGTTTTTATTTGCAACTAATGACATTGGAACGTCATGCACTTCTAAGCTTAAAAATTATCTAAGGTGAAATAACGGGATACTTGCTACAGATGGTTATGTTTTTTGATAAAGTAATAAACATCATTTTGGGCAAGAAAAGCCTATATACAAGTATACCAAATAGTAGAAAACCTACACAAAGATATGGTTTCCTACGAACATCTAATCTTATATACATAAAGGAACCTCGTGGCTTCACAAAAAAGAAATAAGGGATAAGAAGCTACTCAAATGCACAAAACTCATTCTTACACCTTCAAAAACTCTCCTATTGTGCTACTGTACCAACATTCCATGCCCTATATGTTCTCCGTCTACCAGAATTCTAATTGAATATTACTTCTTTCACGATATCCAACATCACTCAAAACATTCCAAACCATCTTAGAATTTCCCACCATAACCTCGAGACTACTCGACAATCTAAAAGGAGATGGTTGACGTGTTCACCCGAGCCCTCACACAAAGTATCTGACCTAAGTGATCTTCCCGCTTCATATCTGGTGTGTATAAGGTTCCCCGTGCATTTAGAGAGTTTAAAAGGTCCACCTTTACAAAAAAAAAAATTGGATGGGGGTGGGGGGGTAGGCATTACTTGGACTGGAGAACTAATAAACTAAGCACATCAGCACAAAAAGTGGGTGAAGTTTTTACAAAGAGAACATACGTTTAAAAAGATCAGAAGAAAATGAATATAAATATGCTCGTAAAGAAGTGACTCCACACTAGTTAAGTTGGGTTATTTACCTCCCATGGACTGTCGGAGACATGAAATCGATCAAGGTTCGATGAAGAGAAAACCCATCTCACTATGGCCAAATTAGATATAAGCCGGTAACTCATCATCCGGTCAATGGATATAGCTGTCATTTGAGCGCTGTTTTGCCAGTAAGAACTTACTTCACTAATCAGCTTAACTTGTTGATCATCATCAGTACAAATCTTTGCGATGACTTGGCCATATCTCTCCAAGACAGTAATCAAATGAGTAAAGCTTTTGGATCCAATGTCAAGAAGTGTTTGAACAACAACTCTGAGGGTGATATCAAAACCATGGGCTGGAAAAACATTTTCTTCTACCCAGGAAATCATTTCCCGTGCAGATTTCCTACCTTTCACCATGTCCTTAAGCTCTACAGAGAGCGCACGCTCAGTTGGATCGCTACCATCTTCTGCACTATATTTAAACTGTGGTCCACCTCTCGGTGGAAGTAACTCCTCCAAAGCAGGGGTGTTCTCAATGCTCTGTAGAAGAATGAGGGAAAGAAGAAATCTAAATAAAATTGCATTAAAGAAGCATAAGTCTTCCCGAGGAAAAATGAACTACGTCACTAACTTCTTTCTAGTGTATAGTCCATCTAAAACCTATCTAATGTTATAGCGGTAAAATCATAGATTCTATTAAAATATTTTCCTAGAAAAACATGTTCAGGCAGTACTTCAATTAGCAGCTCATATAAATGAAAATGCAAACATGGGATACATGTGCATAATATGAACACATCCATTAAATATACAACTTTTACTGGAACTTACAATATAATTACTTATAAATTGATACTTATAGTAAAAGCAACAGCAGTATCACCTATTATACTCTGCACCCAGTGCATTACAATCTCAAATGAATATTCATTATTACTTCATGCAATTCAATTATTGGATTTCTTTGCTCAAAACTTTCATCTTTAATGAAACTTGTCGACTTTTGTCTAGATCATCGAAAAGATACTGTTAACAAAACAGGCCAAACATTTACCAATTTCACATAATACTGTTTTTAGCTATTAATATGTGATGTCGTTTGTTTGGGCACAGAATTTAAGAAAGAAAGACACTATTGAAATTTGTGGTCTAAAACAAGCCATAGATATTTATGTGGTTAAAAATCATCCCATTCAAAGTAAAATGGGAAGTTTAAAGTTGAATTGTTTTTAAATATAGAAAGATGTATTTTTAGGGACAAACTAAAAAGGAAAGAGTGTCACATAAACTGGGACTAAGGAGTAACTTGATAAATTTAGAGGCTAACAAAAATGAACATCAAAGACAACAAAGAACCATACCAAGCAAATTAATTCATTTGTCTCGCAGCACTTCAGAACAAATTTTAAGTTTTACTGCTTTGAAGAGTACACACAAAAATAATGGAAAATTTTAGCCCAAACATTATGTGAAAGAACTAATGTATGTTCACATAATATTCTAATCCAATTAAAGGTACTTTTTTAAAGCTTTATTGTATGCCCTCTTTTCCAGCTGAGTGAAGTATTTCAAGTACTTCTCAGATCTACTTATTTTGTAAAGAAACTTCCAGCTCTCTGCCAATAATGCAAAGAATAAAAACGACAATGTACAGGTCAGAAGAAATGAAGGAAAAACATAAATATGTGCTTGCTGCAACAAAATTGGTGAAATTCTTTCCAAGAACCAGGTAATACAATTGCCATTGAAATAAAAGCGACAATTTATTGAAGGTCACAAAAAAAAAAGAGAAAATATAAATATGTGCTTGCTCCGACATTCTTTCCAAGAACCAGGTAATACAACTGCCATTGAAATAACTTAAGCGCCAAACGTCTAACTTGTTACTGCAAACCATTAGTGTGGTATAACTCATTTGAGAATGACCAGATTAAGTTTTTCAGTATCAATATGCAATTAGCTGGTGGAATTTTCCGTTATGTAAGCAGATACCTGCTTGATTTTGTCCCAATATGAAAGACGGACTTCTCTTTCCAAAACCTCTTGAACAAACACACGCTGTGGGGCCCATTTTGGCAGATCTAACACATGAGCCCATTCTTCCCATGGCCAGATAAATTGAAAGTTTGACCTGCAAGACAAAATCTCGAGTGATCTAACTGCTCGTACATAAACACAACTCAATAATGGAAGAAGGTAATAGTTAATTAAGAATTAACACCTCAGAAGAGTAGCATTTCAACTTACAAATGATGTGAGAACCAAAGGATGAGACGTGTTCGACATTCCATGTCTAAATCTGCTATTTTATCAAAAAGAGCACGGACAGCCCCAGCTACAACCGCTGGAAAGGCCCCTGGCAGAGCCTAAAAAGAGAAACATGCAGTCAGAGACTTGCTTTTCCGCGGACGTATCTTTAACTAGAAAATTTGAGTTCCATAACACTCGATGGGAATTTCCAGATACAAATTTACAATTAGCTTACAGCTCTAGAAGTTGTTGGATTACCTTGCATAAATCGATGATAACCAATGTGTAATATGTCGGTTTGAATGGCGGTTGAGGTAACAGAAGAAGCTGCAAATTTAAAAGATATTAGGAGAGATGAAGAAGAAGCCCCATTATTGTTATCATAGCATCAATGATGAAGTAAGGAACAATTCAAAGCAATAAAACGTAAACTGAGAACATGCTCCATCAATAATAAGGTTCCAATTTTGGTATACCTGATATGGTTATGGCAAAACTTAAACCCTGCAATTTAGTCCCCCAAACAAAAATAAAAAAAGAAAATTACAAGAATGATAAATCAAATACATGTCGTTCATCCTAACTTTAGGTTCAACTCTGCCAGTTCAGGTTGATGACCATCAAAAACGATATTTCAAGAAGCGCCTATAGATATGGTTTCTCAGAGTTAAGGTCTGTAGGTATATAACACACACACACAATATATATATATATATATATATATATATATATATATATAGGTATAATGATAAGCTGCACGTATAAAGCATATTGCCTCTAGCAAGTATTCCTACAGCAACTACATTACTCTTCTGAGAGCAAGAGATGAGAAAGCCAAGGCTATAACAAACATTCCTTAAACCAAATGTGCATCAATTAAAGTTCCGAGCAGATACCCTGGACATTGGATCCCAGTTATTAAAATAACACTAAAACTTCCTGACAGCTTAACACCTTGCAATGGTCCAGCATGAGGAGCTCATATATGCACTTGACATCAAAATATTCTGTCCGACAAGTTGATGCACTGTATAATGCAGTTCTTACAGCTATTCTCTGATACAAAATAGAAGAACACACAAATTTCACAACTTTTATCCTCTAATGCGATTAAATTTTGAGAAAAGATATTTCGCTTCCTTCTTTATTTATCATCTAGACAACATGTTAAACTGCGCTTTTCAAAGACTGTTGTTGATCAGACACGAGGTGTTTTACTCAAGCACAGCTCTACTTTGAACTTCTACTTATTCACGACAATGTACTTCCTTCGTCTCCAAATATAAAAGATTAACAAACATGATTTCCCACTATCAAGCGCAAGGTAATATCACGAGAATTTACATACTATAGCATCACAGTTTATGCAGAAAGGGAAGAGAAGCTCACTCTCATTTTAGCAACTTAACCAAAACCAGGATCCGCTCAGAGTAGTACTGAATTATGGTGCAAGAGCAGGGGAACCAGCCCCTTTAGACTTTGATTTTTTAAATATAATGGACATGCCATGGCGCAAGTGCAGGGAACCAACCTCTAAAGATTTTATTAGGGGTTTTCCCAGCACGGAAGTGTGCTCGCCTAATCCATGGTGTTCCTCTTATGATTTTATTTGGGTTTTTTCGTAAATCTGTCCATCAATGTTTGGGTAAAGAGAAGAATTTACCTAGCGTCACCCCCTGCTGAGATTTGAACCTTGGTTACAGGGTAGTGACTCCACGTCTTCAAACCGCTAGGCCACCTCCTTTAGAATGGAAATATGTGCAACAGACTCAAGAAAAGAGTAAAAAATTGGTCGACGAGCTACCAGCACCAAGAAGACTGGAACGCGGACTGGTAGTCAAATGAAATCGTTCGTAATGACTTGAAAAAATTGCAAGTGCGAGAATATTTTAAATGATGAAAATAGTATGATGAATTGCATGAGAAAGGAAAAAAAGAGTTGGGGGAACAATGTACAATGAGAAAGGAGTTAAAAGGGCAGTTGGAGAGAACATTGATGCCAAAGAGGTGTGTTTGAGACAAAAATCAAGAGTGAAATGGTTGAAGGAAGAGGATAGCAATACTAGATTCATCCACAAAATGGCTATTATCCGTAAAACATTTAAACTCATTGAGAAGTCACATGTTGATAAACCAATATGTGAGATGACCATAAAATTCTGGAGGGAGTGGTACATTTCTATATAAGCTCTATAAAGGACATGACAGAGACCAATCCCAGATAGGATACAATTCCATCACTCTACTTGAAAGGTATTCACAGAGGCAATTTGACAGGGAAGAATGAAAGAGGAGTAAAGAGCTATTTAGGAGATAAGGCAGATGACAAGAAGGCTTCGCTCCATACATTTTTCCATCGAAGCTGAGATATAATAGAAAAGGATGTCACGGAATTCCTCAATTAACTCCACTATATGGGTCATCTGAGAAGATTCTTAGTCTTGCTTTCTTGTACTCATTTCAAGGAAGACTGGGTTTACATCAATAAAATAATTATATAATATCCGAAAATGGCTATAGACCATCTATTTTCTAATTCTCGAAATCCATGTTTTGGAGTCAGAAAAATCACAGACATTCTTGAAAGTAAATGAAATAGAGGAATCAAGATTAAAAAGTAGAGCTGGGAGTGTTATGCAAATTGGATATTGAGAAGGATACATTACTCAGAATTTTCTGTTTTACATGCTTGGAACAATGGACAGAAATGGAGAAATTGGATAGAAAAGTTGCAGTTCCACGTAAAATTTTCCATTACTTCGAGTGGCTCTTTTTGCACATCTTTTGGCTGCTAAAGGGGTAAGACAAAGAGACAGACAGTCTCCATTGCTATTCTTTTTATTGTGACGGAGACACTAGCTTTATTCTGGGGGGTTTGCGTAGGTGTTGATGACACATGAATTTGTTGTGTACCATAGGCAAAAAGCTTCAACATTTGTTTAGGCCATTGGTTAGATTCCAAGTGGTGCACATTTGGTTTCGGTTGAGATGTGAGTATAAACTATTCATGAATTAGCAAGAGCATACAGAGAGCAAGGCGACGGGCTGACAATACCAGAGGCAAAAAAACAGATTTATCACTAGGAGAAAATTCAGGTTACCTTCAGATGTACTCCCTCCGTTCCAATTTATGTGAACCTGTTTAACTGGGCAAGGAGTTAAAGAAAAAATAAGACTTTTGGAATTTGTGGTCCTAAACAATTCAAAAAGGGCCCAAAGTATTTGTGTGGTTATAAAAGCTTCTCATTAAGGGTAGAATTGTTAGTTTAACCAAAATTGTTTCCAAATTTAGAAAGGGGTCATTCTTTTTGGAACGGACCAAAAAGGAAATAGGCTCACATAAACTGGAACGGAGGGAGTATAAACTAGGTGATGTTAGCACGTGGGTGTGGCCCCAATTGAGGACAAGATGCCGGAAGCGAGGCTTAGATGATTTGGACATGTGAGGAGGTGGAGCACAGACGCTCCAGTCAGGAGGTGTGAGAGGTTGACACCGGAAGGCATAAGGAGAGGCAAAGGTAAGCCAAAGAAGAATTGGGGTGAGGTGATTAGGCAAGACATGTGGCGCAGCTTCAGCTGACCCAGGACATGACCCATGATATGAAGGCATGGAGATCTAAGATTAGGGTAGTAGGGTAATTAGTTTAGTGTTTCTCCGGTCATACCGGTAGTGGTAGTATTAGTACGTACTTTAGTATTTTGTCGGTGTTAGATTTCTATGACTAACTGTCGTTTCTTTCATTGCGATCACCTGATTATTTGGTTGTTATTTGTGCTGTTTTTACATGGATGCTCACTGTTGCGCTTCTTGTTTCTCTTCTTTAATGTGGTGCTTATGCTTCTCTGAGCCGAGGGTCTGTTGGAAATAGCCTCTCAACCTCCACAAGGTACGGGTAAGCACACTACCCTCCCCAGACCCAACTATGTGGGATTATGTTGAGGTTGTTGTTGTTGTTGTGAAGTTAGCACGTGCTAAGCACGGGCCCAAGCTTAATTAGAGAGATATAACACATACCAAGTTAAGAAATGGACTAATTCTATTTTATGCATATTGATGTATGATTAAAAAAAAAATTGCAGCTTTAGTTTACGCTTATCAGGGAACTGAAGTTAATGTCAAGGCAACATATTCCTTTACGATGGAGTTGTTGAGTGGTTAAGTACATTCTAATACATGAATAGGAACTGCTAAATATAAGATATTCTTTTTCAATATTCATGCGGGACAAGTTTTCTTTTTGTAATTTTTTTATTGAATGCGCTTTCACTAAATTCGCCAAGCTCGCATTAGAAAAGGTTGGATTAGGTAGAGCGTGAATCATAACATTATTCAATTGTTATAACGGAAATGAGTATAGACAGCACTGAGATGGATATCACTAACCAAGTCATTTGTTATCCAACCCATCAAACATATCATTCTATGTTTTGTATTTCAATGTTAATTTCAGCAAGTCGCTGGGGAATGTCATTACCTACATAGACATTCAATTATTTTACTTCAGCATTTTAATGACAGAATTCTAGAGCAAGTCGAACTAAATTTTGAAACACTCTCATTTCCTCCCGTTTTTCCTTACGAACAATTAATACCATTATTAACACAAGTCTTAAGGCGTATATGTGTATATTTGATATGACTCTCTCATCCTTTTAGTTGTATATATTTAATTGCATAAAGTAAAACAGCTGGGGTAAAATCCACTGATAAGGGTACAGTAAATTTCAGGGAAAATCGAGAAAGACACACCAATAAGCTTCTGATAGTAAATAAGTTCATAAGTTTCATCTTCTAATTATTAAGCTATTCTTTTTTGTTGCTTCATGTATTTTCTACTTTTGCTTGCCACATAATCCATACTTGTCTCCCTCCTCTGCCGTCTCTCTGAGGATAAAGTTAAGTAATTACTTAAAGAAACATTTCAAGTGCAAAAAAGTTGTCCAAAATAATTCGTAGCCAGCATCATGCTAAAAGTAGGACAATATGTAAATCTAGTGACAGGCAAATACATGAAACTATAATTGTTGATGAGAAAACAAGTGAACTTTGTTTGACATTTTTAACAATCTTTTGAATTTGTTTACCTTTTCTTCTTTTTCTTATAGTTTGTTTATCCTACGTCCTAGCAAATAAACTTGGTTTTTGTTGGCAATCAAAAAAATAGCTGATAAGTAATCAGCAACAGTAAGCTAAAATAATTGAAGTGCAGAGCTAAATAATGGGGTGGAGGACACAGTCCAGGTGAGGAAATTGAGTGTGTGTGTGTGTGTGGG
>ML272789.1:57101-88935 GCA_005239495.1 Nicotiana undulata | reverse complement strand
TTTTTTTTTTTTTTGTGGGGGGGGGGGGGGGGTTACCCTTCCATAAATAAAGGGAGTGACTGGATACATTATTGAGATAGCTGCGAAGACGGGTTCTCCAACAACATTACATGTAAACACCCCAATGAAAACATAATGCCAATAACACTGCATTGCAAAGCAACATGGCAAGAAAATTTCTCACAACTAGTAGAACCGCCACGTGGAGGACGCGTTGACATTTTATGAGTTCAGTTTACTACACATAAGAAACTAATCAAAAAAAATTCTTTATATGTTAGCACTGAAGATGCTATAAGCGAACCCAGATATTCCGAAATGTAATAGCTCTAAATATATTGAAGCAATAACTTTGGACCTCAACTGCAGTTCCAGCGGCATCAAATTCTAACTTCCGCCATTCTATCAGTATCTAACCATCATTTGACCCAATGATAACCAACAGGAGCATAGCCTTTCAGCTGAGCAAGAACATTTTCACATATAACAAGCCTAAGGAGAAGGAATTAAAAATTCACATAGACCATTTTCTTTTTTCTTTTCTAAGGTTATATCATGTTTGGTCACTACAGGAAGGAGGAACCTTTTCAATTTCCCTCCCGCACCAGCCCCAATATGTGGTCTAAAATAGAGGGTTGATTACCACTAGTTTTGCCCAACACTACTTAAGACAGAAATAATGTTTTAATTGACACATTGACCAAAAAATTGTCAAGGGGAAAAGCAGATGAATCAGAAACTAGATTCGCGCTTGATAAACAATAACAACAATGATCAAGAAGATGCAGACAAAGCCACGTGTATTCAAGGGTGTCAACATCGAAAGTTACACCGTCTAACTAGGTTACAAAAAAAAATTATATATACTACATATGATACCCCTTGGCTTCTCTTGGGTTGACTTCATTATATTTGGAACCCCCCCCCCCCCCTCCCCTCCCACACACACACAGTGAAAATCCTGGCTGGAGGCAGGCCCTCAAGGCTTTGGCTGAGTGATAAGGGCGCAGAGCATGAAGTATGATGGGTTAGGTGCACCTTACGAGTTTCACTAGTAGCTGAATCTTGGTATTTAAGTGGGAGCAGAGTGGAGATGTGGCCATACTTACTAATGAGTGGGCACAATTAGGGTTAGGCCAACTAACTCACAGAGGCGTTCTCCATTATAAAATAAAAAGAGAAGAAGAAAACCCAAAAACAGTAACAGTGAGCAATAAGTGGAATAGGATGGACATCTTACGGGAAAAATATCATCTCCAGAATGCTCCAATTCTCGGCGAACTGAACTATAGCATGCCTCCTGCAATATAGCAAAAAAAGTATTAAGGATTTTAAAAAGCAAGCTTTGAAAACCCGTTAAGAATAAGTGAAAGCAGCATTTCATTTTAGGAATAAAAGCAATAGTTCAAGGAAGAGCAAGCTGTGTACTGACAATTTGGTCTTTGAAGTCGCCATTTCCGGCGTACTCAGGGCACTTCTCGCCCAGTCGCAAAAGCAAACTCTTCCAACTGCTCATTCCTTTCTTTACAATTACAACAATGAATGGCGACGACGCCGGAGCGGATGCAGAAGAAGGCCGGGGAATTGAAGTGGAAGGCAGGGTTTTGCGCTTCTGCCTCTCGTCTTCAGTAAATTATCGTCACTACTCATATACCCTTCTTACAACAAAAACCCTTATGGGAAGGCCTGAAATAGCCGACCCGATCCAGCTCCATCCAAGGTCCCGCCCGTTTGGACCGAAAACTCATTTGAAAATATATCTCTCTCTACTACTAAAAATTTACTCCTCTTGTTAGCAAAGTAATAAATAAAAAAATATTTTTAACGGTTCTCGATATGGCAATCCAAATCGTACGTGGTTTGACATTTGGGTGAGATGGATGCCATGTGGTAAGTGACCTCACCATCTTTGTCAAAAATAACTTTTTTTGGCCAAAAGTATTTTTAGTTAAAAATTGAGGTGTTTGGCCAAGCTTTTGTATGGAAAAAAAGTACTTTTGAGGAGAAACAGAAGCAGATTTGGAGAAGTAGAAAAAAATAGTTTCTCTTCAAAAGCACTTTTGAGAAAAATATACTTAGAAGTAATTTTCAAAAGCTTGGTCAAACACTAATTACTGCATAAAAGTGTTTTTCAAATTAATTAGTCAAACACAAATTACTTCTCACCAAAAACACCTTTTTTTAAAAGTACTTTTGAGAAAAGTATTTCTCAAAATAAGCTAATTTTAGAAGCTTGGCCAAACGGGCTGACCCACTTTACTTCGTCCATCGACGATGAACATCAAAGATCTCTCTGATATCTATTTTTGCTTGTTTAGAGAAATATATGTTCATATGTCTTTTGATTAAATCAAAGTAATGCAATTGGCGTGGATTTCTATGGCTAAGGATTAATTATTATTTTTATATAATTTCTTGGACACTACACTAACACACAAAATAATATATTCAAATTGTATCAAGAAAATATTGGCACCGACCTGAAGAAAATTTTGGTATCAATCATATCTCAATGTAATTGGGTTTTGTGATTTTTTCTTTAAGACTTTTGGAAATTATTTATTTGTGTTAGATTCGAGGATTAAAAGTAATTTTTTCCACATTTAAAAGAAAAAAAATTAGAACCTCCATTTCAAGGTTCAAGGGGGTGGGGGGGGAGAAGATTGTGTGGTGGCATGTACATCCACCTCAGCCAAATGTCAGACCATGTAGGACTTGGATTATCATGGTGGAGCACCGTTAGAGATTAGGATATTTTTATTACTTTGCTAACATGAGGGGTAAATTTAGACCGATAGGATAACCGAGGACATATGTGGATAATTTTAATTAGTATATGGGTATAACTGGCCATTTTTCCTACTAAAAATAAATTTTCATTTTTACTTGTCACTTTACGCATATAAGAGAAGATAATTTTTCCCTTGTTTTACCGTTAATTCATTAATCAACATTTCTTGAATAAATAACGGTAAATTGTAACTTTTCAATGCTCAATATAGAAATTCACACATAACTCTTTATTATCCCCCTTCACTAAACACAAAAGTCCACTAAAGTCATCTTTACTTTCTTGTTCTTTGGAATATTTTTTTCTTCAGAAGTTGTTTGGGAATTTGGGTTCAATTATTGAGTATCAACTAATAGGGTTATTGTGGTAAAATTATCATGTCAATCATTATTTTTTAAGGGCGTGAAAAGTCAAAACGTGCTAAGTAAAAGTGAATATTGGGAAAAGGTACCAATATATCCCTCTGCTTTAATTAATAATTTAAAAGTGTCCCAGTCATACTCTCAGCCAACTTAAAGGCCTACTGTTATCAAACCTAACTAAATTAAGAAATCTTACCTCATATAGTAAACTATTACACCCTATTTATTATAAACCAAAATAATTTTAAAATATTATCATTTATAGCTACCTATTCTATTTTATAGCAAAATATTATTTTATACCCTACCATTGAGGCGTGAAATACGCCAGTTATGTTCTCCTCTCTCTTCTCCCTCAAATCTCTCTCCCTTTTCCATCAATGCAGTCGTCATAACAGTCATTTTGTATGATAGTGGACGTTATGAAGCTAAGAGAATAAATATGTGTTTAGTAAGGCACATTTTCCCTATAACATCTAACTTCTGTGCAAATTTAAGGGAATAGTTCCCACTTAGTCGAGGATTCAAAATTTGTTCATAGTCGAGGATTCAAAATTTGTTCGAACTTCTTTTAGGTCTGAAAGATATGGTCTCGCACATTACAGAAGTTTTTGCTCATTTTCTAGGTTTATTTATATCCAATGGATGCATGTTGATAATGAGTTCATATAGAAATACCCCAAGAGTCGCCAGAGAAGATTGAGGTCCGTGTTTTCGTTCGATTCCATTTTTAATTTTAATACAATATATACGGTATTTTGCTTAGTCGGAAAACCCCATCTCCGGCGAACTTTCCTCCCTTCTTTGCTATTGAGTCACATACAATGATACAAATACATTGTATTTTATATAAATATACTCAAATACATTATGTCATAATTTTTTAATACAGACGAATATCACTATTTTTGTACTTTTTATTGTTTGGATACAGTCGAGTTTAATACGGTGAATTATATACAATGTATATTGAATAATGAATATCTATGAATTAAATACAATATATATATATATACACACACACACACACACAAACATAGCCAAATTGAATAGAATGATATACACTTTATTTCTTGATTTTTTGTTGTTTGAATACAACTGAATTCAATATAGTGAAAATGAATACATTTCAATATTGCGTTTTCCGTTATTAAACACATGTAATCAATATTTTTTAGGCCACCTCACTGTATTATAAATACATTCCACGAATACCTGAAATACAAGATTAAACAACTATAATCCATGTTTTTAGGGGGGTTACCTCACTGCATTTCTAAATACAATCGCGTGAATATATGGAATACAAAACTAACTAGTCTTAAACCCTATTTTTTTTAGGCGGATTACCTCACTGTATTTACATAAGTACAGTCGCGTGAATACATGTAATTGATAACTAGAGATTTTTACCTACTATTTACTCTCTATTGCTTAGGTTTTGAGGCAAAAATGCACTAAGGTACTCCCAAAAACTAATGCAAGGTGCTTAAATTGTAGGTCTTGAGTCAAATTGAGGAGAATGACTAAAAATGACTTAAAAAGAGCCAAACTTGCACAACCCGGGGACCCAGAAAAAGCGCTGACAACGCTATTATTGCACTGCAACAGAAGACATTCCGCAGGGGAGAAATTCTGAAGGCGGACGCGGAATAAGGTTCATAAAGTTGTGTTTTGGGCCTTTGGAACCGCTGACAGCGCAAAAAATTCGTTGATGCGCTTTCTTGTCCGCTAGAGAGCTGGTAAAAATGATCCTCCACAAGAGCGCGATTAGCGCTAAAATTCCGCTGCCGCGCTTTTAAGATCTGCTGAGGCACTCAATATTCCGCTAGGAGCAGAAACAAGTTTCATAGAAACCGCAGTCCGCGCTTATAATTCCGCGGTCGCGGACTCCATTCCGTTGAGGCGTTCAGTTTTTCGCTGACAGTAGAATCTCTGTAGGGGCAACTTTATCCAATATTTTCATGTGTGTATAAATACTTTTTTTTCTCATTTTTAGGTTATCAGATATTGTAAGGAGCTCGTGAATAGTGTCTTTTTACCTTTTTGAGTAATTTTAGCATAGATTCTATCTTTAATCTTAGATTTTATCTTTGTAATCAACATTTATGGCTGTAATTTCATCTTCTATTTTGATTTCTTCCATGAATATAAGTAGATAGACCCATAAGCTATGATTGTGACCCAACCCTAGTGTGGGTATCTAATGGGTCTTCTATTTTAGGGTCTACTTGTGATTAGGTCTATGATATTTAGTCTATTTCATGCTTAATTCATTGAATTAGTGGTTGCAAACATTGATTTATGCCTTTGTGACTAGGGTTATTCTTGAGAAAGATGACCCAAGTCTAGGTAAAATAGGCTAACAAGGAATTAGGGTGAACTCAAGCGGTTGATAGCCCCAATTAAAGGGTAGAAACTAGAGATAGTAATACCCGACTTGAGCCATTTCATTTTCTTTGTTGAAACACCCAATTAGGCTTGAGGAAGCCAATTCGAGCAAAGTCACCCAAACTACCGAGAGGTATTGCGTGAGTAATTTAGTGTGAGGTTATATCATGTGCCCATGACCCACAAGTTTATTCTAGGTTTTAGATCACGTTAGATACTCGCCTGGGGGTAAGTCGCATCCCTAGTGACTTTAAATATTTGATAAAATCCCACAAAAATATTGTAGCTAGTTTGATAATAGTAATCTTTAATATTAAACTTAGTATAGAAACAAACCATCCATGTTTAGAAGAGTAATTAAGAACAATTCACACTTCTAAATCGGATAGAAACTCGACTCCAACTATATAACTCCTAGTGGATTTCGATCTTGATCCTATCGGGTAAAAGCTACATCGACCTTGCCTTGCCCTTCTATAGTGGTATAGGTGGGCCTTGATCACTTTTTGGCGCCGTTGTCGGGGAGTTAAAACGGTGTTGGCTATCTATTCGATTAGTTGTGTAGACTGTTTTTCTTTCCTTCTATTTGTTAACTTGTGTGTTTATCCGGGACACAGTGGGAGTAGCCTCCGTGGAGGACAAGATGCGAGAGTCGCGGCTGAGATGGTTCGAACATGTTAGGAGAAGAAACATTGATGCCCTTGTTAGGAGGTGTGAGAGGTTGGCCATGGATAGTTTGAGAAGGGGTCGAGATAGGCCTAAGAAGTACTGGGGAGAAGTGATTAGGCAGAACATGGAGCTGCTTCAGCTCACTGAGGACATGACACTTGATAGGAGGGTGTGCAGGTCGAGGATTAAGGTAGAGGGTTAGTAGGCAATTTATAGTGCTCAATGGTTGGCTTAGTAGCATGCTTTTCCCTTCTTATTCTTTGATTTTATTATGGTATGTGGTTTTGTTCGCCTCAGGTATTGTATTCTGTGTTGCTATTATTGGATACGTTTTTTTTTCCTTTTTCTTCATTCCCATGCTTCCTTCTTCTTCTTCTTATTCTTACCCTTCCTGAGCCAAGGATCTATTGGAAACAACCTATATACCTGCATTAGGTAGGGGTAAGGTCTGCGTACATACTACCCTCCCCAGACCCCACATGTTGGGATCAAACTGGGTTTTTTGTTGTTGTTGTTGTGTTTATATCGCTACGAGTACATATGGCTGATCCTCTGGGCAGTGTTATTACCGGGGGAGGAGGTAGATGATAACGGGGAAGATGAGGTGCATCTAGTACCTCAAGCTCAAAGACGAGGCCGCTAGGCCAGTGCCAATGACAATACTCCAGATCCTCCCCCGCCTCCTCCGAGAGAAGCTTCTCGGGTGCTTCCGAATGAGGGATATGCCAGTACAATTGTCCCACCGAGAATCTGGGCGGGCAATTTTCAAATCACGAATGTCATGTTGACACTTCTAGAGCAGCAAGGATATTTCACAGGTGCTCTCAATCAGAATGCCTACAAACACTTAAAATGATTTGTGGATACCTGTTGGGGGAGCAAGCAAACCAATGTATCGGAGGATGCTTTGAGGCTCAGACTATTTCCTTTCTCTCTCCGAGGAAAAGCACTGGATTGGATTGAACGACTCCCCAACCATTCTATCCCTACATGGGATGAGTTGGCGGATAAGTTCATTGCCAAGTTTTTCTCTTCCGGACACATGGTAGCTTTGAGAGATGAGATATTGGCATTCAAGCAGGAACCAAATGAGCCCTTTCACGAGAGTTGGGAGCGCTACAAAACAATGGTCAAAGAATGCCTCAACAATGACATGACCGAGGCTATGATACAACAAACATTCTACTGGGGCATTAACACGACCAATCAGTGCGTGGTCAACCAATTAGCTGGGGGTAATTTCATGAAGTTATCTTATAATGAAGCCTGTGATATTCTGGATAAAATGGCTGACACTTCGTCAGCATGGCAAAGCCGGTCTAATGTACCCCAAGGTGATCCAAGTTTGATCAACCTCCATAAAGAACTTTAAGACCATGGTGAGGCCATTGCTGAGCTAACAACAACTATGAATCAACTTGCAAAGGCACAACTTCAGCAAATCCAAGGACCAAAGCAAGTGCACGCTATGGAAGGGGTCAATCTTTTGGTCAACAAGCGAAGACAGCGTGGAAATCAAATGTAAAGCAACAATGATCAAAATGAGCAAGGTGTGAGTGGATACAACAATGATGACTCATATGATGAACGAAATGAAGATGTGATGTATGCAAACAATTTCCAAGGGATAAGGAAAAATTCTTCTAACCAACAATTGAGATCTCAAGGGAACAACCAAAATCCGAACAATAAAGGGAAAGGAAACTAGAATAACAATAACAACTCTAGCAACTGGGGGAACAACAATCTACAACGGGGAGGCAACCACAACAATTGGAATGCGAACAAGAATAGCAATTGGGGTGGAAACGGTAATCGGGGTTCGGGCTTTCAAAGGCCCCCGATGTACGAACAACCTAACAATCCACCCCCTATCAATCCCAATGTCAAAGTTCATCAAGCAATGATATGGGCCGGATCGAGCATATGTTTAAATAGACGAGGGAGCGGAATGCGGATTCGGATGCTCAAATTGCCTCCCACACTACCTTCATCCGCAATCTTGAGGTCCAAATGGGGAAAATATCCCAAGCTTTGAACACTCTCCCTAAGGGGGAACTACCTAGTGACACGGTGGCAAACCCAAAGGGTGGGAATAACAATAACAATGGACATGCAATAGCGGTGACGACAAGGAGTGGTCGAGGTGGTGAGGCTAGTTCTTCCAAGCAAAAGAGGGTTGTTAGTGATGATGGTATGCAACAAGATGAGGTTCCTATTGAGTTTGAACAAGTTATTGGAGAGTCGATAAATGGTGAAGTGCGGATTGACATCAATGACAATGCGGAGGAAACACAAAATGGCGCGAACCCGTCTAAGGAACACGTAATTGACAAAGAAGAGATACATGGAGTGTGAGACAATCAATATGACCCACCAAGTGAGTGCAATTGTGCAATCAATGGCACCCAAACTGGAGGATCCCGGAGCATTCACTATCCCTTGCACTATTGGTAGTGCAGACTTTGTAAAGACATTATGTGACTTGGGTGCTAGTATCAAACTGATGCCTTACTCTGTCTTTAAAACCTTGGGAATTGGCCAACCGAGAGCAACTTCGATGAGACTTCAAATGGAGGATAGAATTATGAGGCGACCCCTGGGTATCATTGATGATGTTTTGGTGCGAGTCGACAAATTCATCCTGCCTGCAGATTTTGTGATATTGGATTGTGGAGTCGACTTTGAGGTGTTGATTATCTTGGGAAGGACTTTCCTCGCAACGGGGAAGGCCTTGGTAGTTGTGGAGACCGACGAGCTCACCTTCGGGTGGGTGATGAAAATGTTGTTCTCCATGTATGCAAATCAATGCGGCAACCAAATAGTATGGATGTATGCTTTTTTGTAGATCTAGTTGTTGAGGTGATAATTGATGATACAAGCTCAATGATCTACTTGGAAGATCCCATGGACGCGGTCTTATTGAACCACGAGGATGTTGTGACGGATGGCTTGGTTGAGTGTACTAATGCATTGCAAGGGATGGGTTATTATGCTTATGGACCCTACAATCTATCTTTGGATTTGGAAAATCGGAAGACTCCACCGACAAAGCCCTCAATCGAGACACCAACCTTGGAGTTGAAGCCTCATCCACCACACCTTAGGTATGAATTTTGGGGACGTTCTTGTACTTTACCTGTTATACTTTCTGCCTGTCTAACCCAAGTGCAGGTAGACTAAACCCTCAAAGTGCTCCAAAGGAGAAATAAAGTAATTGGATGGACTCTAGCAGATATTTGGTGCATAAGCCCCGCCTGCATGTAGAAAATCATTCTTGAAGATGATGCAAAACCTTCCGTATAACATCAACGGAGGTTGAACGAGGCGATGCAATAGGTGGTCAAAAAGGAGATAATCAAGTGGCTCGATGCTATGGTTATTTATCCAATCTCTGATAGTACTTGGACTTCACCAGTGCAATGGGTCTCGAAGAAGGGTGGTATAACAGTGGTAAAGAATGAAAAGAATGAGTTGATCCCCACTCGAACCGTGACTGGCTGGAGGGTTTGTATGGATTATAGGAAGCTGAACAAGGTGACCCGAAAGGATCACTTCCCTTTGCCATTTTTGGACCAGATGATTGATAGACTTGTTGGGCGGGCCTTCTATTGTTTCTTGGATGAGTATTCAAGCTACAATCAGATACTTATAGCCCTATATGATCAGGAGAAAACAACATTCACCTTTCCCAACGATACATTTGCTTTTTCAAGGATGCCATTCGGTTTGTGCAATGCACCCGCCACATTCCAGCGGTGCGTGATGGAAATTTTCACGGATATGGTAGATGATTTCTTGGAAGTCTTCATGGACGACTTCAGTGTGGTCGGGGACTCATTTGAGGAGTGTTTGCAAAATCTTGATAAAGTTCTCGCCCGGTGTGAAGAAACCAACCTTGTGTTGAATTGGGAGAAATGTCATTTCATGGTCGAGGATGGAATTGTCCTCGGCCATAAAATATCAAAAGATGACATTGAAGTGGATAAAGCCAAGATCTAAGTTATCTCCAAGTTTACCCCTCCGTCTTCCGTCAAGGGAGTCCGAAGTTTCCATGGTCATGCGGGATTTTACCGGAGATTCATTAAAAAAAAATTAAAAGTGGTAAATCCTTTATGCAAGCTATTGGAGAAGGACACCAAGTTTGAATTAAATGAGGAATGCATGAAAGCCTTTGAGTTGTCGAAGTACAGGTTAACTACCACTCCAATAATCACCGCACCAAATTAGAGCTCTCCCTTTGAGGTCATGTGTGAATCAAGTGATGTGGCGGTGGGAGCGGTCTTGGGCCAACGGGCAAATTTTTTCATCCCGTATATTATGCTAGCAAAACCATGAACGATGCCTAAGTTAACTATACCGTCACAAAAAAGGAATTATTGGCTATTATATTTGCAATGGAAAAATTTAGGCCCTACCTCATGGGCTCCAAGGTGATTGTTCACACCAATCACAGGGCGCTCCTGTACTTGATGAAAAAGAAGTATTCCAAAGCTAGATTTATGAGATGGGTTTTGTTGCTCCAAGAATTTGATCTTGAGTTTGTTGATAGAAAGGGAAGCGAAAATCAAGTTGTTGTTCATTTTTCCCGGTTAGAGGAGCAAGGAAGGCCAAAAGATGGCCTCGAGATCCATAATGCCTTTCCGGATGAGAATCTCCTTTCGGTCTCCATGCATGACATGCCTTGGTTTGCGAGCATCGCCAACTTTCTTGTTACCGTGTGAGCTCTCTTCTAACCAAAGGAAGAATCTTAGACAATACCATTTGGATTACTATTGGGATGAGCCTTACTTGTTTAAAATTTGCAATGATGGAGTGATTCGCCGGTGTGTCTCTGAGGAAAAACAAATGACCATTCTTGATTCTTGCCATTCCTCGCCTTATAGTGGTCACCACGATGGGGCAAGGACAACTTCTAAAGTTCTGAGTTGTGGGTTTTATTGGCCAACTTTGTATAAATATGCGAATGAATTGGTAAAGAGATGCGACGAGTGTCAAAAAGCGGGTTGCATATCAAAGAAGGATGAAATGCCCCTCACAACGATCCTTGAAGTTGATATATTTGATGTGCGGGGCATAGACTTCATGGGCCCGTTTGTCAGTTCGTGTGGTAATACCTACATTTTTGTGGCGGTGGACTATGTCTCAAAGTGGGTCGAGGACATGGATTTTCCCAACAATGAAGCCCGAAGTGTAGTTGCTTTTCTCAAGAAGAACATTCACGGTTTGGGACACCTAGGGCAATCATAAGTGACGGGGGATCTCGTTTTTGTAATAGGGATTTTGATACGTTGCTTTCCAAGTATGGGGTAACTCACAAAGTGTCCACTCCTTACCATCCACAAGCTAGTGGGCAAGTTGAAGTTTTCAATCGAGAAATCAAGAACATCTTGTCCAAGATTGTGAACGCCAATAGGATCGATTGTTCAAGAAATCTTGATGATGCACTATAGGCATATAGGATTGCATTCAAGAACCCGATCGGTATGTCCACGTACCGATTGGTGTATGGTAAAGCATTCCACTTACCGGTTGAGCTGGAGCACAAGGCCTTATGGGCCTTGAAGAAGTTGAATTTGGATTAGGACACTGCTGCAAATCTCCGTGTTGATCATCTCAATGAGCTTGACGAGTTTAGGTTTCATGCCTATTCAAGCTCTTCGTATAAGGAGAAAATAAAGTATTTGCATGACAAGTATGCCAAGCACCGGGAATTCAAAGTGGGCGATTTGATATTACTCTTCAACTCCCGGTTGAGACTCTTTCCGGGCAAGCTCAAATCAAAATGGAGTGGTCCATTCGAAGTGGTGTTGGTCACACCTTTTGGTGCCCTTGATCTAAAGAACAAAAACGGTCAAATTTTCATGTGAATGGTCATCGTGTCAAACACTACTTGGGGAAGTTTGAAGATAGCCACGTGGTGGATTTGTTGAAATTTACTTGATCATGGTAACTTGCGTCGTGTCGCGACGTTAAATCAGGCGCTTCTTGGGAGGCAAGCCAAGTGTTTTTTTTCTTTATTTTTGTTTCTTCTTCTTAGATTAGATTTTCTTGAACTAACCTGTGTTTTGAGTTTTTTGTAGGACATGGTTGATGTATTGCAGGGTGACAATTCTGGAAAATGAGCTAAGTTTGCACAAAATCGCTGACGCGTTCAAAAATATGCGGTGAGCGGTTTCAATTGCGCTGGAGCGGAATGGGTCCGCGGACGCGGAATGGTGGAACCCCAAAAATCATACTCTTTGAAGTTTGATTTCGCTGCAGCGTCCAGAATTCCGCTGACAGTGGTCTGCTTCCGCTGCAACGGGAAAAATTCTGCTGACAGCGGAGTTGTTCAAGGCTCAGCTCTTCTAAAGGCAAAAAGTGCGGTCATCGGTAAAATTCCGCTTCCGTTCTTGGTAAGTAGGTGGGGGCATCAGGTTTAAGTATAAATAGATGGGGACCCCCTACTTTTACCCTTTTCTCACTTTAACATCTCAGAGCCCCCTTGTTACTGTTCACCTTAGCCCTCACTGTGCATCTAAGCTTCACCCATCTAACAAGTTTGCATCCTACATCAATTTTCATTGTTGGTATGTTCAAATTGTTAATTCTAATTGTAGATTTTCATCTTTTTGTTTGTTTCTTCTTGATTTTCTTCTTCTTCAATGGGGTATTATAGACCTAATTCATGATCATGTTTCACCAAGTGGTTATAATCATTGGGTAGTGAATTATTGTTGCCTAATAGGTTCTAGGGTGTTCAATTTCTAGTAATTCATGTCTAAATTTGTAAGATGATTAAAACCTAGTTCTTGAAAAAGCTGTCAGTGCACTTCTTATTTGAATTCCGCTACAACGGACCAAAAATCTGCAGTCAGCGAAATGCTCATTGAGTGAACATTTTCGCTGCAACGACCATAATTCCGCTGACAGTTGGCTTTCCGCTGCAGCGTCCACTTTTTCGCTAACAGCGAAAGTGAAATTCAGAGAAGGGCAAACAAGATTCCGTAATCGCGTTTGTTTTTCCTCTACAACGGTGAGACTTCCGCGGTCGCGAATATTTTTCTGCTGACAGTGGTGGCTATTCCGCTGACAGCGGATTTGTCAGTGTGCAACTGATTTGATTCTTTGCAACATATATATCTGTGCTTCTATTGGGTACATATATCATGTAATAATGATCTTCATTGACATGTTTGCAGACAATGGTTCGTTCACGAGGTGCCTCAGACAAACAACCTAGAAGGGCTGATTCTTCTAGGGGTCCTGGTAGGGGTAAACAACCGGCAACACCCCTAGGCTCGAGAAAGATTATAGGAAACAAGATTACACTCAGGAGGCCAACTCATGTCCCATTAGAGTCTAGTGGATATGTCCCCTCACGGGAGGTTTCATAGGGGGACAATAGTGCAGCCCGGGTAGAGGCTCATTATCAACCTAGGCGTCCTGTCAACGAGCCTACAACATCAAGCTCTTCAGATAGCCTGGGTCTGTCTAGTGATTCCTCTCCTCCTTAGTCCACTGGTGCAGCAGTTCCATCCACCACACCTGCCTTAGTTAATCTTGATAGTTCTGATGATACCTTAGATGATGGCAGGGGTGGTGACACCCAAACACAGACAATAGGGCTACTCAGGACCCGGAATCCAACTGTGTGGCAGGATTAGTTTGTCTCTGAACCAGCTTATCACAAGTTCAATGAGTGGTGGCCTCAAGGTCACTTGTTTTGGAGAGGCCATTCATTGAGATGGACCTTCTACCCCACAACCCGAACGCCAAGAAGCAATTCAACGAAATGGTGGGGTGGAAATTCTTCACCAACGGGGTTCAAGAGGCCAATGAATTTATGGTAAAATAGTTTTACTCCAATGTTGCCCACATCAAAAAGCGCACATACCTAACCCAAGTTCGGAACAAGAAAATTCTTTTCAATGTTGATGCACTCAATGAGTACGCTTGTTTCAACAATGAAGATGAGACCATCTACACAGAGAAGGTGTATTTGGGTGATGTAGCTCGCCCGTGGTTGGCCTCCATTATTGTTATCCCTGGGACTACTCCAGCATGGTTGATACGAGGGGCTACTATCTTCAGGAACACGCTCAGTTTTGAGGCTAAGGGATGGGCAACATTTGTGTGTAGTAGGATTGACCCCACTTTGCACGACAATGACATGCCTATTTCACGGGCTCTTATTGTGGGGGCAATTATGGCTGGCTTCCCGATCAACGTCGGGAATATCATGGCGAGGGTTATTACCAGGATAGTCCAAAAGAATGAGAGCTCTTATCCCTTTCCCAACTTCCCCACTATGTACTTTCAAGACATGGGAATTGAGGGAAGGGACTTTGATGTAACGGCAAAACCAAAGTCGGTATTCTCCTGGTACAGCTTGAAAGGCCCAGACAACCCCAAGGCCAAGATCAAAGCCACCACTTCTACTGCTACTAAGCCCTATACTGCTATTGAGGGGACCTCTGCTGCCATCCCGGAGCCTTCCTCTGGTCTTTCTATTGCCATTCATGTATCAGTTCCCACCTCTTCCACATACCCTCAGGCTGCTCTTAGCGTGTCTCAAACATTAGCTGGTATCAACAACTGGTTGCAGGTAGCTTCTTCAAAGGTAACTGACCTCTCCACTATCGTTGTAGCTCAGTCAGCTCCATCACAGATTCAGTTGCCTCCAACATTGGAGGAGACCTTGAGGATCTTGGTTGATAACCAGAAAATGATATTGGAGACCCTGGACGCACATGGGAAGGAGATCCATTTATTGGGGAAGGGTGTGAAGAAAATGAAGAAAAGTTAGGATGAGCTGAAAAAGAGTCAGGTAGAGGTGGAGAAGGCTCAGGATGATCTGAAGAAAGAGGTAGCCAAGCTCACAGTAGCAGGGGACATCCCCCTTGATCTACTGATAGGAGAGCCTGCCCTTGCAGCTCAGGCAACACAGATTCCAGAGCAGGAGGTTACCTGAGCACCAGTGCGGAGAGGAGTCATTCCCCGGACTTATGACATTAGGGTTGTGCACGAATCGGATCGGATCGGATTTAGCATATTTCAGATTCGAATTTCAGATTATAGAAAATGCAATCTGAATCCGATCCGAATTATATCGGATCGGATTCAAATTTTAAAGTTTGGATCGGATCGGATTTCAGATCGTTATTATGTCTTAAAGTTGCAGACTAATATATATATATATATATATATATATATTCTTTGTAAAAGAGGCAATACATTAAGAAAAAATCATGTTTATACAATTATGAGAGTATTATAGTGTCAATATAGCTAAATCTAGCAATTATAAAGGTAGTAACTTGGAGGAAGATGTAAAGGAAGTACTGACTATCCAAAATTAAAGTGTAGTATTTATACATTGCCTAATAATTTACGATTTCGGATCAGATCGGATTAAATTATACCAATCTAAATCCGATCCGAAATCCGAAATTTTAATAAACACAATCTGAAATCCAAAATCCGAAATTGAATGGATCGGTTCGGAATTCGGATATCCGATCCAAATGTACATCCCTAGATGACATGGAGATCCAGCTAGAGGATCTAGCGAGAGAGGCCTCTTCCCAGCCACAAGACTCTGCTCTAATGACCACTAATCCTTCCTCTGTAGCTGACCTGACCCCGATGCAGACTGAGGCATCCTAGGGAGTTATCTCTTACTCTCTACCCCTTCCCTTATTCTATATTTTTGCATTTAGCATTGAGGGAAATGCTAATCTTTATTGGAGGGGGTGGCCTCTATTGGTGATTCAGACATTCAGATATTTTGGTTTGTAATAACTCCTTACAGTTTTGCTTTTCTTTATTTGCATTTCTAGTACTTAATTTCCGTACTTTTATTTTTGGTATTTATATATAATGTTTCCTTTTTCATGTATATATTCATTCCACTTTGATGTATATTCGCCTTGATCACTTATTGTACATATTTATTTTTACTTTCCGTATTTTAACTTTATAACTTCTTTTATTATTTTCCTTTATAGTTTAGCTTCTTATTTCTTTTAGTAGCTTCTTTTTGAATGTATAACTTCTTCTTTACTTTTTCGTTATCAATAAGCCCTTGGTTTTCTTAAGGCCATGGTTCTTTCCAAGGGTGGAAATTGTGAACCGGGTGTCTCTTCCCTACGACGGACGGTGTGACGACCTTCTTAAGGGATTGAGTCCGTTTTTCATTTTGTTTTTGTTTTTCCTTTATTTTGGTAATAATGCATAAGTGTGACTCGAGTAAGCTTCACTTGGCACCTGCATACTTACCTTTGCCACATGGTAAGAGACGTGTAGACGAGTCTAGATCTAGTTGTGACCCTTAGAGTGTTGAGTTGTCTAAAATTGTCATAAAGTGGTGTTTGTAGCCATATGTAAGTTTTCAATCTAAACCAAGGTTGTTATGGGCCCTCGACTCTATGCTCTTTAACGATCTTATGGCTTGAGGGGTGATGTTTTGAATTGCATATCCCAAGTGTCGTGCAAGAAAGTCTATAACTTGCCCCAAGTATTTTTCTAGGCAAAATTTTAAGTTAGCTTGACTTGAGAAGTGATTATAGGCTCTCCTTGATTCTCTTTTGAAACTAAAAACTTCCATAGCCTACCATGATAGAATCCTTAGTCAACCCATTTTGAGCCTAAGCCCGTTTGTTCAAAAATCACGTTACAAACCTTCATCCGTTCTATAATGACCCTCTCTTGGCACCCATTATTTCCTGAGCACTCATGATGAATGATATTTAAAATCATAGGTTTTGGGGGAGAGACGAGGAAATTCAAAGTGATGAAAGGAATTGTTGAAAAAGGAAAGGCCAATAAAATGTAGGAAAGCCAAAAAGAAACAAGGCAAAAAGAAAATAAAAGGTTGAAAGGACTCAATGAAACAATGTTAAAAAGGCTTGGAATGATGAAAAAGGGAGAAAAATGAGCCTCAAATAAAAGAAAGAGCGACAATGAGTCTCTCTAAGTTCCCCAAGGAAGAGTAAATGACTCAAAGAGTCAAGAAAAACATGAGCAAAAGTGTGAAAATGGAGTGCTTAAGGAAATATGTTCTATCATAGTTCATCATGCCCGAATTTGATCCAAAAAGCCTTCATTACATCCCGTTAAAGCCCTATAGGATCTCAAGTTGAGTGAGCTTACATTAGTGGTGATTTACACAAGGGGCAAGCCTATGTACTTAGAGTCGTACTTGTGGCATTCTTTTGAGAGTGAAGAGCGCACTTCTTGATAATCCCGGTTTTGAGCGTACACTCTATATGGTGAGATAAGATCATGGAGAGTATAGGAGAAAAAGTCTGGGATCCACAGTGACCTACGTGAGAGAGCGAAGCTCTTTGATGAATTGAGTCAACTCTTGAAGCTTTGGTATCACATTAGGCCTAGTGAACTAAGAAAGTCATTGCATAATGTTGTCAATAATGCATCTGTGTCAAGGGTAATTGTTAGTCCCAATTGAAGCTTGATGAAGCCACATTTGAACAACTGAAATACTTTATCTTTTTCTCATGGATGTGGGAGTTACCTTGTTTGCTTGAGGACAAGCAAAATCTTAAGTTTGGGGGAGTTTATAACTAGGGATTTTTACCTACTATTTACTCTAGTTTGCTTAGGTTTTGAGGCAAAAATGCACTAAGGTACTCCTGAAAACTAATGCAAGGTGCTTAAATTGCAGGTCTTGAGTCAAATTGAGGAGAATGGCTAAAAATGACTTAAACAGGAGCCAAACTTGCACAACCCGGGGACCCAGCAAAAGCGCCGACAACGCTATTATTGTGCTGCAACGGAAGATATTCCACTGGGGCGGAACTCTGAGGGCGGCGCGGAATAAGTTTCAGAGAGTTCTGTTTTGGGCCTTTTGGAATCGCTAACAACGCCAAAAATCCGCTGATGTGCTTACTTGTCCGCTGGAGCGCGCAATAATCCGTTGGGAGCGAAATACCAGGTTTAGAGAGCTGTTAAAAATGATCCTCCACAAGGGCGCGGTCAACGCTAAAATTCCATTTGCTCGCAGCCGAATCTCCGTAGGGGCAATTTTGTCCAGTATTTCATGTGTATATAAATATTTTTTTTCTCATTTTTAGGTTATTAGATATTGTAAGGATCTCGTGAATAATTCTTTTTACCTTTTTTAGTAATTTTAGCATAGATTCTATCTTTAATCTAAGATTTTATCTTTGTAATCAACATTTAAGGATTTAATTTCATCTTATATTTTGACTTCTTCCATGAATATGAGTAGCTATACCCATAAGCTGGGGTTGTGACCCAACCCTAGTGTGGGTATCTAATGGGTATTCTAATTTAGGGTCTACTTGTGATTGGGTCTGTGATATTTAGTCTATTTCATGCTTAATTCATTGAATTAGTGGTTACAAACATTGATTCATGCCTTTGTGACTAGGATTATTCTTGAGAAAGATGAGTCAAGTCTAGGTAAAATAGGCTAACAAGGAATTGTGGTGAACTCAAGAGGTTGATAGCCCCAATTAAAGGGTAGAAACTAGAGATAGTAATACCTGACTTGAGACATTTCATTTGCTTTGTTGAAATACCCAATTAGGCTTGAGGAAGCCAATTCGGGCAAAGTCATCCAAACTACCGAGAGGTATTGAGTGAGTAATTTAGTGTGAGGTTATATCACATGCCCATGATCCACAAGTTTATCCTAGGTTTTAGATCCCGTTAGATACTCGCATGGGGGTAAGTTGCATCCCTAGTGCCTTTAAATATTTGATAAAATCCCACAAAAACATTGTAGCTAGTTTGATAATAGTAATCTTTAGTATTAAACTTAGTATATAAACAAAACCATCCATGTTTAGAAGAGTAATTAAGAACAATTCACACTTCTAAATCGGATAGAAACTCAACTTCAACTATATAACTCCATGTGAATTTCGATCTCGATCCTATCGGGTAAAAGGTACATCGACCTTGCCTTTCCATTCTATAGTGGTATAGGTGAGCCTCGATCAGTAATACAACACATTAACAACGAAATTTTGTAGAATTTATTTTGTTGAGTTAAATTATGAGTGATATACGCTAATTGATACAACTGGACTCCCTACTTATTAGGCGATTTTTGCGACTGTATTCATGAATATACTGAATACAGTCATACATCTTGACTCTCCTATTTTTAGGCGAATTCAGTTGTTGTATTCATGAATATAGTGGCGAGAATACAATGAATACATTCGTGTAACAACTAGATAGTAACTATAGGAAATAATTATGTCTATGGTAGCTATAGGAAGTTAATAGCCACTAAACAATAGTGGTTTCTCAAAATTCCTCATTAAACTCCCCCTTTTTTTTGGACGATTGATGGTAGGCTAGAATCACGTGCTTGAGTCCTAGTTTGAACTCTAGTTACTGTATTTTACTTGTGTTTGAGCTTGAATGTTAATGTATTTCACTTATTATGTACTTTATGCCTTGTAGGAAGTGATTTAGAGTTAAAAGATATTTGGGGCTAATTTGAACATGTTGGAGCTTTAAAGCCCGAGTAAAAGCGTGGAAAATTAAACATTGATCACGTTCGGGGGCCGAGGACCAAGTCTGGATGTCAAAAAGTGATAAAACAAAAATTACTCTAAGAAAATTGTACTACCGCATCACGTCATACGTAGTGGGAGGTGTTTAACCAAAGAATTAGATCCTTTGACCAAAGCTATTTTTAGGATGAACACGAGTTACTAAATAAAGAAAAATGAGTAATAGGAAATATTGCAGTCCTTTGCGGAACATCCTTCATAAACCCGAGCTCTCGGGTAGATTGGCCAAAGGGGCCGTTGAAATGAGTGAATTTAACATAGAATATAAGCCGAGGACTGAAATTAAGTCGCAAGTTTTGGATCACTTTGTGGCCAATTTTAGTCCGGGATTATTGCCTCTGATAACCAAGTAAGCAATGATAGTGTCGGAATCGACATCAAGGGTTTGGACTTTATTTACGGACGGAGCTTCCAATATAAAAGGGTTTGGGCTAGATATAGTCTTAATCACGCCTTCGGGGGAAACCCTAAGTCAAGCCATCAGGACGATCCATTTAACTAACAATGAAGCAGAGTATGAAGCTTTGGTTGCAGGACCCGAGTTGGCCTGGGGACTTGACTCCGAGGTCATAAAAATCAAATGCGACTCACAGCTGGTGGTAAAACAGGTTTACGGGATCTTTGAGAGCAAAGATGAGTGCATGCAACAATACGTGGTAAAGGTTCAAGCTCTGCTGGCGCGATTCCGATAGTGGTCAATTACTCATATCCCAAGGGAAGAGAATGTAGAAGCAGGCACATTGGCAAACCTATGATCATCAGCAAAAATAAAGGCATCGGAGTCTAGGACGGTAGTACAACTGATGAACTTAGTCCTGGATATAGATGGTTACTACGAGGTAAATTCAATTAATCTAATATGGGACTGGAGGAATGAAATTATCGATTATCTTGAAAATGGGAAGCTACTTTAAGACCCAAAATATCTGAGGCGTTGCGCACTAAACCAGCGCTTTATAGCTTCAAAGGAGGTCAATTATATAGAAAATATTTTCAAGGCCCGCTGGCCCGATGCTTAAGAGTGTCCGTAGCTAACTATGTCAAGAGAGAGGTTCACGTAAGGATATGCGACAACCACTCGAGCGCAGATTCCTTAGTGCTGAAGTTGGTAAGGGCAAGATATTACTGGCCCCACATGGAACAAGACGCCAAGGACTTCATGCGAAAATGTGATAAGTGTCAATGCTACGCACCACTGGTGCATCAACCAACAGAACCTTTACATTCGGTCTTATCTCTATGGTGGTTCATGAAATAGAGAATGTCGGACCACTACCGGCTTTTTCAGAAAGGTAAGTTTTCCTTAATTTTAACTGACTATTTTTCTAAGTGGGTGGAAGCATGTCCTTATCAGAAAATTGGAGAACGCAAAGTGGTGAATTTTCCAGTGGGAAAATATAATTTGCAGGTTCGGAATACCAAAAGAGATAACATGCGACAATAGGCCACAATTTATCGGCACAAAAATTACAAAGTTCCTCCAAGATTTTAAAATAAAGAGGATCACATCTTCACCCTATCATCCGAGCAAAAACGGTCAAGCGGAGTCAACGAACAAAATGATTATTCAAAACCTCAAGAAAAGGTTGGAAGCGGCTAAAGGAAACTGGCCCGAGGAATTACCTGGAGTTCCATGGGCATACCGAACTACGACCAAGTCAAGTACAGGGGAAACCCATTTTTCCCTCGTGTACGGTGCAGAAGCTTTAATCCCGGTGGAAGTAGGGGAACCCACCTTGAGATACTTCAAGGCAAATGAAGAATCGAATAACGAAGCAATGCTAGTCAACTTGGAACTGCTCGATGAACGCAAGGACTTGGCGCATGTAATAATGGTAGCTCAAAATCAGAGAATGGAACGATATTATAATTGAAGATCCAACCTCCGCTATTTCAAAGTAGGATACTTGGTCCTAAGGAAAGTAACTCACAACACCCGGGAGCTCATCGCAGGGAAGTTAGGTCCAATGTAGGAAGCCCTATCGGGTTTCATCTATCATCATAAAAGGTTCATATGAGTTGGAAAACCAAATGGAGGAAAGTTGCCTAGAAATTGGAACGTGGCACACCTCAAAAGATATTATTGATGATGAACAATATCCGATCAGAAAGTATGTTGCACTCTTTTTTCCTTCGTTCAGTTTTTGTCCCGATTGGGTTTTTCTGGCAAGGTTTTTAACGAGGCAGCAACAAAAAGCATACTACAAAGACAACAACAACAACAACAAGACCTTTAATAGCAAGGCACACAAGCAAATATTCACTCAGGGATGGTTAGTTAATCTTTTGGTCTATAGCAAATTTCCACCGGGAAGTTAAGTTTGCTATTGAGCAAAGGTTACCCAATCATTCACGAGCACAAACCACTATAGGGTTGTTAGATAGTCCTTAGCTTGATAGCATAAGTTCCTAAGGGGAAGTAAAGTGTGTTACCAAGTCAATGATCATCTAGCAATGCATTAGCGGAATTTTTTGAACAAGACTTCTAGTGTTCCAATTCGCACTCTTCGCATTGGAAAACTGGGGGGGGGGGAATGATATGAGGATACGACAACAATGACCGCCACGTAGATCGAGAAACGAAAAACCCAAAATATAATTACATCATCGGGACCGGAGATCGCGTGACCAACTCCGTAGAAACAAGTTGTACAGGTTAGCCACAAGTAATGACAATTTATTTTCAGCATAGAAAATGCTTATGTAGTTTTTGAAAATAGAAGGAATAAAATGAGATCCTTTTGTTTTTATATTGTTTCTTGCATGAACGATAAATTAACTTTGTCATTCGAAAGTTAAACAAGTACTTCAAATGCTAGTGTCGTAATGAACAAGATACGTCATCTTCAAGAGCACCGTAAACATAAGAGGCCCCTCTCTTAAAAAAATCCTCACATTAAAGGGTTGGTTCCGCAAGAATTTATGCTCGGAATCAAAAATTCTTTCGGGGAGAATATACCCAAAAGTTTCACATAATAAGATGCAAAAACGTTTGTGCAAAATTCCTAAAGAAAATGCAAAGATTAAAGACTTGCATGAATATTCTAATAAAAAAAATACCCAAAAGATACTTGAGAAAAAGATGTTTTTATTTACAAAAACATGTTAAAATGGCACATGTACGAGAATTGGAAAAAAAAAAAAAGAAAAGCTAAACTGCAGTATCTCCGAAATCGGGAGGAATAAAAGTGTCTGCGCCCCTGGGATAAGTAGGTTGACCCACTGATGGCTCAACATTTTCACCAGTTTGGCCTTCAGCATCAACATCCTCTGATACTTCTTTAGTTAGAAAATTTGGAACTAGAACCAGAAGTACCAGGTGCATTAGGCCTCGATGGGAGTCTACTTTTAGAAGCTAACTCAAGCTCGCGGGCCTTGGCAATTTGGGCATCAAAATCAATGACACCATCTTTGGCCTCTTCCAAGTATTTTCTCCTCATGTTGTACATGGCGTAAGTTTTCTCAACAACGAGGGAAGTCGCTCGGCGCTTGAGTTATTCTTTGAGTTGGGTTACCTCGGCAGAAAGGTTTTCCCGAGCGGACCGAGTTGGTTTGAGGCTAACATCAAGGTCGCGAACAGTTGAACTAAAAAGACTATTATGCTTGATAATTTTCATGTACTTCTCTTCCAATTTGGCGTGTTTCGCCCCCACAATAGTAATCTCTTCAATTTTGGAGTTCAAGGCTGCTTCTAAGTTAATCACTCTTTCAGCGAAGGCATCTTCGTGTTCGGTTGCAGCAAGAACGACATTATGGACTTCAACCCATTTGAACCTGGCTTCCTCAAATCTAACCCTCAACGGTTCAATTCCTTGGCCAATGGTTACCACTTCTTGCTTACTTTGCCGCAAACGAGCTTCCAATACAACAACCTCAATGGCTTTGGCTTCCAGTTCCGAAAGGCGAGCGACATGTTGCTCATGCTCTGCCAAAAGATGATCCCATGTGGAGGTAATATCTTCATGTTTACGAATCAACCTCTCAATACTATCGAAAGTAAAATTATTGGTCTACAAAGTAAGAATGTTAATTTAGGATGTGTTCACACCCAATGAAATAAGTAATAAAGGAAGAAAGGAACGTACCGTTGTGGCATTATACATGGCGTTGTTCAACTAACAATATCCCGAAGTGCCTGAATCTTTTCCCAATCTTTCACTGAAGCTGAAGGCTTTAGATAATTAGCAAGCTCCACCGACCAAGATAGCAAGTTGCATCCGGCAGAGATCGAAAAAGTGACGTTCCCCCTTCTTTGTGGATCTTCAGTAGGGGTAACATAATTTCCCCCAAATTCCCATGAACTGGGGACTGTGGAAGAGGAACACCTTCTTCATGGTCAGGTACAACCGGTGGAATAGTGGATGAATATGGAAGTAATATAACAGTTGTTGGTGTTGGTGAAGATGGAGATGAAGCTGATGGAGTTAGAGCGAGAAGCAGCTCCATCAAATGTAGTGCTGGTTGTTGGATGCTCGCCAACCAAAGTCAGCAAGGGCCCGGTACTCTGCCCTACCGTACCGGGCACAACAATTTGAACCAGAAAATGGGATTTGACATTATTTACCAAATCAATTTCTCCCCAAAGTGCCGAGCTGTCACCCTCGGTTGGTGTAGCTCTCTACGGGTTTAGTATCATATTGAGATGTTGAGGATCCTCGTATTCTATGTAGAGAAACTTCCTCATCACTAGATTCTTCATCATCATTAATCATCACAGTGTCTATGACCGGCCCAGAAGGAGGGCTAGTCACCATCGCTATCGGAGATGACTCGGGGGCATCGGTCCTCACCCTCTTATTCTTTTCCCCGGCTACAAAGGATTGTCTTCTCTTTGGTTATTTGTCTTCCAGTCGGGAACTCCGTAATGAAACATTTGCTCTCGAAGAAGTCCTAGAGCCACTTGTTCGAGTAAGCGCCTCATGAAGCAACATCGTTGCATCAACATGATCAGCCAAGACTTCCTCCTCGGGAACAACAATAGAGCCCGCGAGTAGACCTAATTTCATAGACATGTTAGAAAGGATCAATCAAGTCCTTCACATGAAAAAAACAAGATGAGTTTGAGTTACCATGATTATTGGTCTTCCACCTGTATTTATGGGCCAGTTCTTTCCACAAGCGAATCTCGGCGTTGTAACGTCCAAAATCTTTGTACCCATCGGTCCAAACCTTCAATCATCGGTGGGATCCATCGAGTTGCTGAAACAAACGAAGGATGGAGGATTAATATGGCTATGTAAAAATATTTAGTAAAAGGAAATACTAAACAAAGAGCTTACGAGTACGGTTCCAAGCGTTTGGAAAGGATGATGCCGTTGCCGAAATGATGTCATTGGTGGCAACTGAAACAAACCGTTCCATCCACCCACGACCATTTTCATCATCCATACTAGACAACAAAGCATAGTGGCCACGCTTGCAGAGGTTTATCATTCCCCCGCGGAAGATTTTGGGAGAATAGAGATTCATTATATGAGCTAAGGTTAGCTCCTCTCCAGTTTCTTAGCACAAGCGCCGAAGACAAGTAACTGTCCTCCACACAGAAGGTCTTATTTGCGCTAAACACACTTGGTAGCAGAGGCAAAACTCCGCAATCACGGAGTCAAGCTCTCTACTAAAAGAGAACGCACCCAAAGTAAAGAGATACGTGTAAATATATGTAAAACCCTCCTTGAGTAGGGTGACTTGTTCCGATAGATCAGGAGCAATAATTTCCAAGTCATGGAAGAAACAATCTTCCTTCAATATAGGAATACTCGAATGACGTATAGGAGAAGGATACCTCCTAACGACTCATGTACGAGAGTTAGCATAGGGAATTCCTCTTCAAAGTCTTTTCTGGTAATAAGACTTTTAGGGATGATGTAGCCCACTATTAGAGTAGCAGATTCCTCGTCCTTGATCTTGTTTTTTAAAAAATCGGTACATTCAGAGGAAGAAACCATTGTATGAAAGAAGGAGAAGGTCTTTCGTTTGAGAGAATTAGAGAAAATATTATGAGCGAGATGCAAGTTAGATAAAGGAAGCTTGACAAAATTATGAAGGATAAAGGAGGAAGTTGGTACGTATAAGTAAAAGTTTTGGCGGCTAAATTCATGTCCATGATTAGCTGAATAATCAGCAAACGTTGTGTTGAATCATGGGGAAACGCTTGCTCGAGGCCGTCTGAGAAAGGGACACGTGGAACCCAAGACAAGGGATGACTAAAGATCGAAAGCAACTGTTTCGTTTGTCACCAAAAAGAATAATGCTCATAAAGATGAGATCATTGCTCTTATCCCGGAAACATTTAATAGAGAATATTCATAGTCGCAGTTATCCGGTACAAGGATTTTGGCATTTAAGATCACTGTTACATCTTCGTCAATGCCCTCATAATTGATACTAAAGAAGGGCACAATCCTAGGACCTTCTTCATAGCTATAAATAGTGAGCTCAGTTGTCATTGTAGAGGACATGAATTTTGTGACAAACTTATATTACATTCAATACAAAGCTCAATCCAATCTTATCTTCTTATTTCTTGATTTATTTGTTGTTGTGCCCGGAAATCCTGTTCTCGAAATTGTTGCTTCTGCTATTTCGTCTATATCCTAAGGCTATGTACTGTGTAATTCTTTGATTATTTATTTATTTAAAAATCAAATTAATTCAGTTATGTAGAAATCACGTATAAATTCAACTGTACCATTTTACGGGCAAACAAAGTCGCATATGTCGAATGCAACTCATAAGTAGCATATTTCGAATGCAACTCATAAGACGCATATGTCGATGACTGAATACAGTGATCCGACTCGCTATTGTGACTATTTTCCTAATCGTAGCCAGTCTAAAGAGTGACCATTCCATCCAATTTTTTCTCTCTATATTTTCGAGGTTGCTATACAATATAAAAATCCCTAAAAAATTTCATATTTTATCACGAGATTATTGAGTACTAGTATTAGACCATTAACTATCCTTGAGTACTAGTATTGGTTATCCTTATAACTAATTGACGCCTAAGGATTATATGACAATCTATATCTATCTATATATATATATATATATATATATATATATATATATATATAATAAAAGAAGAAGAAAAAAGCACATTATTAAGACAAGTGGCTTAATCACAAAAAAATCAAGTGGCATTTGTAACGACCCGGTCTGTCGTTACGTAAAACCTGCGTTATAACTGTTGCTATTAACTTATTATAGATTGGTTATTCTGTTGTTAATGTGTTAGAGTTGATAGGCTTGGAATCAGAATAGTTAAATGAGAATTCAGACACTTAATCCTTAAGAATAGCCTTAAAATGGTAAAAGTCAACTAAGAGTTGACTTATTGGTAAACGACCTCAGAATGTGGATTTTATGGCTCAAATGCTTCGTTAGGTGATTTGGGACTTAGGAGTATGTTCAGAAAAAATTTGTGATGTCCGGTGTAGAATTAGGCTTGAATTCGCGGAAGTTAGTTTTTGGCGATTCCGGGCGGCAGGGCTATCGGGATCAGAATGAAATTTTGACAGTTGTAACAAGTTCTTAATGTCATTTTAGACTTGTCTGCAAAATTTGAGGTCAATCGGAGTTGATTTGGATAGTTTCGGCATCATTGGTGAATTTTAGAAACATCAAAGTTCTTAGGCTTGAATCCGACGTAAATTTGGAGTTTTGATGTTAGTTTCGGTGTTTTGAGAGTAAAATTAAGTTTAAATGATGTTATGGGATATGCTAGTAAGTTTGTTTGGGGTTCCGAGGGGCTCGGGATTGATTTCGGGTGATTAACGGACTCATTTGGACTTAGAACAATTGCTGGTTTTCTGGTTTTTGTGCACAGTGATTTTGTTCACTGCGATCGCGGGTGAAGTAGTGCGATCGCAGAGAGTTAATTATGGACTGGCTCAGATTGTTCTATGCGATCGCTGGAAGGGAGGTGCGATCGCGGAGTAGAAGGGGCCCAATGCAGTGCGATCGCGTGGGTTGAGCTGCGATCGCGTGGAGTTAGCCAGGTGCGTGAGGAGCGAGGTCAATTGTTCTTCGCAATCGCGTGAGCCTTGTTGAGATCACGGAGGTCTGGGGGAATCGGTCAGTGCGATCGCAGTGCCAAGGCTGCGATCGCGGAGAGCAAATCACTAGCTAGTTAAATAATAACTCTTCCGCAACTTAAACCCTCTTTTACACCATTGTTGAACGGAGGAGAGCTTTTTGGGCGGTTTTTGGAGGAGAAAATCAGGGGGTATCACAGAGGTAAGTAATTTGATTATTAAAACTCATTTATGGGTGATTAAAGACCATAATCTCAGCCTTTAATTCATGAAAAACAGTAGAAAAATAGGATTTTGGGGCATGAGATTATGAGATCTTCAAGGGTCAATTTGAGGGGTCAAACGAACTCCGATTTTGGTGTTCTTTATATGTACGGAATCATGAGAAGATGAAGAACACTTTTCTGTAAAAATTTCTGAGTTTCGGGATGCTGGCCCGGGGGTCGGGTTTTGACCGAATTCGGATTTTGAGCTAAATTCGATATTTTTCAGTTAGAATTTATTCCTTAAGAATATATCGATGATAAAAATCTGAACTTGGTAGATTTGGGGCCTTCGGAGGTTGATTCGAGAGGCAAGCGCATTGCGGAATAGTTTTCAGGATAGTTTTGAGGTAAATAATATCTTTAAATCCTGTCCTGAGGGTATGAAACCCCGGACTATGCACCCTTTCACGGGTTTTGAACTGGAAAGATTGAAACTTTGGAAATATCTTCCGTATTTAGGCGACTATTGAGTTGCTAAACCGATAATTAAGCCTTTGCTTAATTAGTATTTATATATTATGATATGTTTTGGGTTGTAAGCCGTGTTTGGAGCCTAGTGCCGATCTCTTTTCCCTTTGAGGGTTGTGTTACTATATTTTACTCACTGATACGCTATGATTTTTCACTCAGTATTTTCCTGATAAATTGTTTTGACACTCAGAGTATTTTGATACTATTTATTGGAAAAAATAAAACACTATTTTTGGTCGAGAACCCGGTACGTTTATGGCCTAAGGGAAAATTGAGAGTGTCTGATTGAGTGGTGAGGAGGCTTTCAGGCCTTATGTTATTATCGCGCTTGGGTTGTAGGAGCCCCTCCGGAGTCTGTAACACACCCCAGTGAGCGCCGGTACCGATTGAGTGATGATGATTGCCCGCGGGGCTGATACTGAGTGATGATTTATACTGAGTGATTGAGGGAATACCTGAGGGCATCTGTTCCGAGAAATGATTTTGGTCTGAGGGGCAGTTTCATGATGATTTTACTATGTTTTCGAACTATGATTTACTTCAGTTTCAAACTGGGTTTTACTGAGAAATTTCATGAGATATACTGATATTGTACTTGTTTTCAAGGGATTTCTGAAAACTGATTTCGAACTTATTATGTGATGAATACTACATGGTGACTTGGTATTTTTACTGGCTTTTGTGGAATTGTGTATCTATTCTGTGTGTTATATTAGTCAGACTGTGAATTATTTTCATTACTATTGAGTTGGCGTACTCATAAAGACTCTCTGTGCCTCTGTGCACAAATCCAGGTACTAGCTCGCAGCAGTAGCTGACGCAGGTGCGATAGCAGCATTTCACGGGATTTTGAGGTAGCTGTCCAGCGTCCACAGCTTCTCCATTTCCCTTCCTTATTTAGTCTTAGCATTTGGTTCAGAGACATATATTATAGTTTATCAGAGTTAGATTTATTTATTCTTAGATGCTCATGACTACTGACTCCAGTTATTGGGAGGTTGGTTAGGCTACTATTGGGACGCTAATACTTATTTATATTATTTATATTGTGGTTGCATGTTTATTATATGGATGGTGAATTGTTATAATTGAATAAATGCGTAGTAAAGTGATGGTTGGCTAGCCTAGTTCCACGATAGGCACCATCACGGCCTGTTAGGATTTGGGGTCGTGACAACATTATTAAGACAAAATAAACTACCTTTTAACTAAAAACATATTTTTAAATTTTGAATTAATTAGTTACTCTATTTGAAATATAAATATAGATATCTTATAATTAACTATATTTAAAAACAAAAATATAAAAAAGTAACTCATTCAAATTGGAGAGTAGTTTCAAGTTGGAGTTTTAAAGTTATTTTAAAATAAAAAACAAAGGAATAAAAAATTACCAACTCAAATTGGGGCGTGGTTTCAATTGGAGTTGTAAAATAAATAAATAAATACACACACACTCACACAACAATAGAAGTAAATAATTATATGCCACGACCCAAATTTCCACCCTTTGGGCCGTGACTGCGCCTAACGTTGAACCCGCTAGGCCAGCCAACGTATAACTTGCAATAGCAATTTAAAATCATTTAATGCTGAACGAAACGATAGTTCGTCATTTTCAACAAATTCCCAACAGAATCCTGTAAGCATTGCTTAATAAAAATAACGAAACTTTAAGAATGCGGAGAATAAAGACATGACCAACATTAAATAACGTAAAACTTCCCACACTAGTAACTCACAAAACTTTACTGAGCCTTCCAAATCACTTCAATTGTTTCACAGCAGAGAAATAATAATATTATCTTAGAAAACTCAAAATGAAATGATAAGACATCTACAACGAACAATCCCAAAACCGGGGTGTCACAATCCCACGGACTAGCTACTGGAATACTAAATACAAGTCTGGAAATGAAAATACAACATTGTCTTGGAACTAAGAAGGAAGACAATGAAGCGGTAAAGGAAAGAAGCATCAGGATCCACGAACGCTAGTGTATACCTTNGCTAGACTTAGCATAATACGACCACCTGTCCTAGTCTAAGCAGATATATGAACAAGAAATAACCGATAATGAAGACAAGTATGATCAAATAGAAGAGACATGAGAACAAATAGGGGAAACATATTAATGGGGCAACAATAATATCGGAACTTAAGCGATAAAATACGATATGTGTACATACTGGGGATACAAGAAAAACTACATCTAATTCACAACAGTACAGTGAGAATGCGGCTGGAAAGTAAAAACAGAAACCGAAGAAAAAACAACTATCAGTATACGAAAATCAATCAAATAACAGAGCACGGCATGTCCCATCGTGCGTAATCTCAAATATCAAATCGGCATGGCATTTCCCCTCGTGCATATATAACAATATCACAACATCACAACACGACATGTCCCCTCGTGTGTATATAATAAATATCACAACATCACAACACGACATGTCCCCTCGTGTGTATATAATAAATATCACAACATCACAACACGGCATGTCCCCTCGTGTGTATATAATAAATATCAATCGGCACGACATCACCCTTCGTGCTTTACACTCTTCCTCACTATGCAATGAAATAAAGTATTATGATACGGCATCACCTTTCGTGCTTTACACTCTTCCTCACTATGCAATGAAATCAAGTATTATGACACGACATCACCCTTCGTGCTTTACACTCTTCCTCACCAAACAATAACAGATAAATGGCAAGGAATGCAGCATAGTGGAACTAAGCAATTCAGAAGCACCCGGCAAGGGGGAGACATCAAGTAGTAACTCAAGAAATGCCCGGCAAGGGTCTCAGCTATAACCAATTACCTCAATCACGTACTCTACACTTGTGTTACCATTCGTATCAACACTTCTCAACTCAATAGCTAATACTTTCAATTAAGAATACATTACCAAGTAAAGACAATCTCATAATATACTAACACATGGAAGAAACACTGCAATTTCTATCAAAATAGACTCACGGGCATGCTTGACACACATTGCATAGGTACTCGTCACCTCACCTATGCAATGGACATGATATTCACTTAGCACATAGCAATAATACATATTCCCTCACCAAAGTTAGGTAAGACACTTACCTCGGGTCTAAAATATAGCAATCAACCCTCTAAGACCGCTTTTCCTTTTGAATTCAACTCCGGAACCACAATATCTAAGCATAATTAATTTAAGTGTATCAATAATAACTCAATAACGCCATCCCATAGCCTAAATACACAATTCCCACCTTTCTTCCAAAATTTCCAAAATTCGACCCCTG
>ML272789.1:6348-56738 GCA_005239495.1 Nicotiana undulata | reverse complement strand
TTTTTAGGCCTAGAATCTAGTGATTAATGATGGAAAATGGAAGAAGACGATGTAGAAAATACTTACCCACGAGGCTATGGAGGAAGAATTGGCTTGGAGGTCCTCAATGGAGGTTGGAGAAGAAGAAGGAGGCTGAAAATAATGAAATCCCGTGTAGAGTGTTCTGTTTTTGGACTTTCTAAATAACTGGGCGAAAATGTACATTGCGATCGCGGGAATGGGAATGCGATCGCGGAGAGTCTGGTTCACATGTACTGCGATCGTGGCTGAAAGAATGTGATCGCGAAGAAGAGCCTGGGATCCCCCTTCACTGCGATCGCGAAGAAGTGAGTGCGATCGCCTAGCCCAAGGACCCCACCTTGCGCGATCGCGAACTAGACCCTGCGATCGCGTAGAGTACCTAGCCAGCCCCTGCCCAGACATCCTATACCTCTATGCGATCGCGAACAGTGCTATGCGATCGCATAGAGGAACTGACCTCCCCCTTCACCTATCTCTATGCGATCGCAGATAGACCTACGCGATCGCATAGAGCAAAACCTGAAACACCAGCAACAACAACTTACACCAGATTTTTTTTTGACTCTTTAACACCCCGTTAGCTACCCGGAACTCACCCGAGCCCTCGGGTCTCAAAACCAAAGACACACACGTCTCCCAATACATCCTACGGACTTATTCAAGCTTTTAAATCATCAAAATATCATCAAAAACACATAATTAAACCTCAAAACTCTTAGAAATTTCTTAAACTTCATAAACTTCTAAATTTTCCATTTTTAATCTGACTCACGTCATTTCAAGTCCGTTTTACACCAAATTTTACAAATAAGACAATTAATATACAATAAACCTGTTCCGGGTTCCGGAACCATAATACGGGCCCGGTAACACGGTTTCCACATAATTATTCACTTTCTAAATCCTTTATTATTTTCAGAAAACAATTTTTTTTTAAAATTCTTTTCTCGGGCTTGGGACCTCGGAATTCAATTCCGAGCATATGCCCGAGTCCCATATTTTCCTACGGACCCTCCGGGACCGTCGAATCACGGGTCCAGGTCCGTTTACCAGAAATGTTGACCAAAGTCAACTATATTCATTTATTAATTATCAAAACTCAGTTTTATCAGATTTTCACATAATAACTTCCCGACTACACGTCCGGGCTGCGCACACATATCGAGGTGAGACTAACGGAGGCTCTCGGATCCTCGGAACACAGATACAACTTAAATTATGTAAGATGACCTTTTGGGTCATCACATTATATGATGCCAAGTGATATAACCATATGACGCTAAGTATAGATTTTTAGGACAAATCTCCAACAAAGTTGGTGTTTTAAATTATTTTAAATAAGAAACAAAATTACAATAAATAAAAAAATTGCCAATTCAAATTTGGGAGTAGTTTCAAGTTGAAGTTTTAAGACAAAATAAACTATCTTTATGATTAAAACTTTTATGAATTTTAAATTTTGAATTGATTGGTTACTCATTCAAACTGGGGAATAGTTTCAAGTTGGAGTTTTAAGAATATATTAGAATAAAAAACAAATGAAAAAAATAAAATTAACTATAATAAAAACGGGAATATACAAATAAAATAAATACCCATTCAAATTGGGGAGTAGTTTCAAGTTGGAGATTTAAAATTATTTGAAAATAAAGAAATAAAGAAATTAAATAACTTTCAATTCAAATGAAATATATAAAAAGTCAAGTGGCATTGTTAATACAAAATATTTTTCAAGTGGAATTCAAACTGGGGGTAGTTTCAAGTTGGAATTTTAAAAATATTTTAAAATTTAAAAACAAAAAAAAAACGAAAAAATAAATTAGCTGCGATAAAAAAAACAAAAATATTAAAAAATAAACTACCTATTCAAGTAGGGGAGTGTTTCGGTTACTCCCTTTTTAACTAAAAAACCTTTGAATTTTAAATTTTGAATTAACTGATTACTCTATTTAAATTATAAATAAAGATATCTTATAATTAGCTATAATAAAAAAAGGAAAAAAAAACTACCCATCTAAATTAGAGAATAGTTTCAAGTTGGAGTTTTACAAATATTTTAAAATAAAAAAAATAATTTTTTTAGCTATAATAATAAATGAAAATATATATAACAAAAAAAAAAAGGAAAAAAAAAAACTACCCATTCAAATTGGGGTTTTGCAAATATTTTAAGAAAAAGCATAAAATTAGATATAATAAAAAAATCAAAATATATAATAAAAATTATCCATTCAAATTGGGGTGTAGTTTCAAGTTGGAGTTTTAAAATTATTTGAAAATAAAAAAATAAAGAAACTTTCAATTCAAATGAAAAATACAAAAATACAAAGATGCTATTAGGATATTGTACATAAGATAAGCATATTATATATATACTAGTTTTCGGTCACGTGCATTGCACGTGTATTTCATGTCTATTAGCATAATTTTTTTAAATTAAAAATGACATTAATATTAATAAAAGATGTGCGCACAATATCAAACTAAGCTTGAAGGGAAAAATATAAATTCAAAATAATATATGATGATCCTATTCAACCGGCTTGGTAGTTGAATGATCACTAGAATTTGTCCAAAAATACCAAGGTGAACAACCACAATTAGTTAAATAGGTACAATATATATTTATATTAAATTTTTTGTTATGATGCGCAAACATAATATGATCTTACTCTATGTGTATCTGTTTCAATTATATCAAATTTTGTATATGAAAAAAAACTAAAATTTGAAACAATAAATACAATCTAAAACATTGTTGAGTTTTAAAATAAATTGAAGAATACAACTAAAGTTTTAACTACATGTAAAGTCTCAAAAACATTAAGAGAAAACAACTACTGAGGTCATTTTGTCTTTGATCATATATGCAGGATTCTAGTTGGAATAACAACAACATAATCGAATTCAAGGTATCGAAACATCACATAGGGTAATTAGAAATCTAAATCAGAGTTCGACAAACAGACTTTTGTTCGAGGTAGACGAAGAACAATGAATCTTCGATGACGTTGTGCATGTCTTCATAGACTTAAAAGATTTTGAAATCGAACGGAGTAATAAATAAAAGTCTTTTCATCGATCTTTTCGAAAAGGTTGGAGAACCGATGGCTTCCACTGTATAACTATGTCTAAATTGTTCAGAATTCTAAGCATGAACTTTTGAGTTGATAAAGTGTACATTTACTTTTTGTGTTCAAAAGGTACTTTTATTTTCTGTATTCGAACATGGTTAACCAGAATAAGTTCATGACAATTTCAAAGCAACCTTTGAGATTCCAAAACAGATTTTTAAATGATAGGTGTACTTAAATGATGGGCGAAATGGTCATTCAGTTTTTAATGGGTAATTTAGTAATTCAAGTTTGACATTGAAGTTTCATACTTATAATATAGTATGATGATATATATCTTTATACTTTTGATGAATTCAAAATTATAATTTAGTAAAAAAATATTGCATTATTTAATTTTTTAATAAATTACAAAATTTGAAACTAATCAAATAAGTATTACAGTAAAAAGAAATATATAAAAGAAGGGGACATATATAATTTTATGATATTTATCTTTTAATATAATTAAAAAATAAAAAATAAATAAATAACACTCAAGAAAATTGGCAATTATACTAAGTACTTGCTAATTCAATAAATATAAAGATATAAAAAGGATCAAACAATTTTTTTGATTATTATATTATGTGTATTTTTAAAGTTTTTATAAATTGTGTTATATTTTTGTATACTATTAAATTATAAAATATAATTTATTTATTAAGTTAATATGATATATTAGATCATAATTTTATAAGATTAATATTGTGTCAAATTATTTATATTACTTTATTATTTATTCAAATACATTGCCCAAACTTACTTTCTAGACTTTCTTTGTGTACTACTATTCGTCGCTCACCTCACCAGTAAGGAAACCGGAAGCGGGAGCGTGCGCTCCAAAGCCCAAGAATTGAGGGCAAGCCAAAACTCACCGAACATCTCCGGCCACAATCCACCTCTTCCGGCTGTCGTCATTCTTAGTTGACATATTTGTCATAAATTTCTAGTCCCGGTTGTGCATCGTCTTTCGTCTTTTTAGTCTTTCGACTGGTCTCTTCTTTTTTGTTTAATATGGACCAGCAATCGGTCCCGATTCCGTCAGTTGTTCCTCCGTCTCTTCCACCACCACTACCACCACCGTCAGCGAGCAGTTCTAATGGCGGTGGAGGTTGCCAAGTTCGGTGTGCTGGTTGCAAGATGATATTGACAGTCGCTGCGGGACTGACGGAGTTTGTGTGCCCTACCTGTCAATTGCCGCAGATGCTGCCTCCGGAGCTCATGCCTCAGCAACACCGCAGCAGTGCCCTGGCTCATGGCATTGATCCCACCAAGATCCAGTTGCCCTGCGCTCACTGCAAGGCCATACTTAACGTCCCTCATGGCCTCTCTCATTTCGCTTGCCCTCAATGTGGGATCGACCTCGCCGTTGATATCTCCAAAATTAGGCAATTTCTTCCTCATCCTTCTCATCCTGCTGCTCTCCGTCCTCCTCCTCCTCCTCTTCCGCCTATGCCTCAGGAAGAAGTCAACGAGGTTTTTACTCTCCCTTACCGCTTTCTGTTTATTCTTGGGAAACATTCCCTACATTTAACGCCGTTGTATTTTGTTTCTTTTAGCTAAAATTTTCCACCTGACAAACAGCCATCTACTACAATTAGTTAATTTCCAAAAAGCTTAAGGGATACATTAATGTCATTGAAATTGGGGAGGTGAAGAAGTATCATTTAGTCAAGTGGGAGAGAGTGGCATCTCCTATTGAAGTGGGCGACTGGGGATAAGGGATTTGATGGTGTTCATAATGCATTACTAGGAAAATGGATATGGAGGTGTGGGGTGGTAAAACATTCATGCGGTGGAAGAACTTTCATTGGGGAGGAGAGTGCTAGAGTGATTGCGGATAAATATAGGGTAGAAGGGGAGAGAGATGGAGAACAACAAGATAGCTTAAACCAAGGAGTTGCTCTTTGGAGAAGCACTGGGAGGGTGGATAATTTCTACAGCAATGTGATGCTCAAAGTAGGCGATAAAAGAAGAATTTCCTTCTGGAAACAAACTTGGGCTGAGAACTGAGAAGCCCTTTTACGTGGAACTTTCTCCACTATCTTCATATTTTAACTCAATAGACACACCTAACTACTTGGTGAAGTAACATGTTGGTAGAAAGGACGAAAGGATGAATTTCTTCTATGACAGAGTTAAAAGGACAGTTTTCTCAATCATTATGGGTTCCTAGATTGCTTTTTTTCTTTTAGATAACATTTCTGGAAGTTATTCTATAGCATGCCGGGTGACAAATGATGTCAATCTACATCAGTTTGGTTCTGTATGTGCAAGATCATAGAGAGTATGTTAATCATTTGTGACTTAATTGTCCTATCGCACATATACTCTGGTCTGCCATATGAAACATGTTTGGAGTTGCATGGCTGGTGCCAGTGACAGATGTTTATAGGAGGAAAGGGAGGAAGAGCATGGCATATAGCTCTTTTAATGCTGATGTGGACCATATGGAAGGAGTGGATCAGAAGAGTGTTGAAGAAATTGAAAGCTCATTTTTACAAATTAGTGGAACATTGATGTTTCTCTCTATCTTTTGGATTATTTTTGGCATTCCAGTTAAGCAACGACTGAGTGCTGTTCACAGAGACTCATGTTTTGCACAAGATTCTTCCCTTTTGGCATACATATTGGATGCAGGGATTTTCCCCTTCATACCAATAAAATCCTAACTTTTATATTTATAAAAAAGTATAAATTTCATTAGCATTTTCAGTATCACTAGAGTTGTGGTCTAATAAGAAGAAAGGTTGTGCTCAACAATAATTTCCTTTTTCAAAAAAATAAAATAAAATAGTAGTAATAATTATAGCAATTGTTCTGGTTCAACTATTTCTGCTACTCTCTTTTAATCAGATGACGTGTAAACTCTAATTGACCTGAGGAAACTTTGTTCCATACTTTTCAGTTCTTTACGTTGCATTTGATCTTTCAGGTTGCCATTGAAGTAGAACGTGAAGAAGATGAGGGTGGCATGGCTGGAGAAACGTTCATGGACTATGTACGTTTTCATATCAACCTCCGGTATTTACTCCTAGTATTGTAATAGTGGGAGAAATATGTGTGTATGCCCTTCAAAATTTTCAAGCAGTTATCTTCTTTTTTATTATGTAAAATGGTGTAATGTTGGAGAAGAGAGAATTTGAAACACAAAAGACATGTGATAATGGCTGTAGAGAGATGGATATGTCCTTATAAAAGAGAGAGAGAGGGATCGGTGTGTTACTTTTGTTTCAATGACTTTACTAACTGTTCACATTTATTTGCTAGTAAGGTGGTTGTGAGCTTATTAATGGAGAAAATTGTGACAAGGTTTTGAGGATACTAACTCCAAGAATCCCCTTATCCAAAAAGAAAAAAATAGCTCCAAGAATCTCCCCCCTCCCTAAATGTGGTATCGCATGATATCATCATTGATTTAACCAGTTGAGATCTTTATGTTAGTATGTTACAAGTTGATGGTTGATCATTTAAATTCTTATTTTCTTTTCCTGATTCAACACAGCGGCCTCCCAAGTTATCTATTGGACCTCCACATCCTGATCCTATAGTGGAGACATCTTCCTTATCTGCAGTACAGCCACCTGAACCCACCTACGATCTGAAGATCAAAGATGACTTGGAAAGCTCAAACGCACTGTCCTGCCTACAAATTGAGACATTGGTTTATGCTTGTCAGGTTGCTATTCTGACTCATGTTACTCGATTCTGTTTACAGGCTCTTACCTTATGGTTACTGTTTTCCTGTAACAGAGACACCTTCAGTTCCTTCCAAATGGTACTAGAGCAGGATTTTTTGTAGGTGATGGTGCTGGTGTGGGGAAAGGACGAACAATTGCTGGACTAATATGGGAGAATTGGCACCACAGTAGAAGGAAAGCATTGTAAGTTTTCAGCTAAATGAAGTGCATTATTGGTCTCACTGGGGCTCTATCGAGCATCTAATTTTTTATTGGTAATTAAGCATATAAACTTTTAATATTTTAATTTTATCACTTATCAAAAAAGAAAATTGTATTGTTGCTTGTACTCCAATCATAGATGGAATTTTTGCGTTTGAACATATTTTTCCTTTTTTCTTTTGCATTTCTCTTCTGGTAAACGGTTTTCTTAAATGCTCATTTGTTTGAACGTTAAAATGCCCTATCTCTATTATAATCACGTCCCAAACGGTCCCTTAGACATAACTAGAACCCACCCAGCTAAAACTACCTGCCACGCGAACCAGCTCTTACTATACGCTTAGCATTCATTCATGACATTTGATAGATTAATCAAGTATCCAAAATAATATAATAATTAATTACAATAATTAATATCTCGAAATATTAAATTAAATCTCTCACCCAAATTCTACATTAGTCCCCGGAGCATATAAAAGAGAATTACGTAAGTTTATTGACGGGTCTGCAAACCCTAGAAGAAATCAATGAAGACTCTGTCGGCAGCCTCCATGGACAACGTAATGGCTCTACTCAACAACATAATCCACTTGAATGAACTCGTCAGCCATTAGCCTCGTCCTCCGGAACAATGTTTGTGTGGACATGCACGTAAGGAGTTAACACTAAGTTATTACAATCAAGTATATCAATATAGCTAATAAAATTCTTTAGAAGCAACAGCACATCATACACGAAAGACTTGTCATCACCGACGGTGAAAGAAATTAACCAGGCATTTTGACGAGTCTACGACATCATAGGCTACCCTAAAGTATATTACGGCAGCAAAGAACTAATTTTTAATGCTTACATAACATGGCACAAAGCCACGCCACACTGCAAAATCATGTATCAAATAATTTCCACCTTTTAAACAAAATAATATATATACATATATGCGGCCGGTAAAAAAACCACCGATTTTGCTAAGCACACGCTCGTCGTCCCAACTCCCAACACATGGACCAGGCATACTAAATACATTTTGTAAAACAGGTTTTGAAAGTGTAAAATTCACATGTCTACAGAAAGCAAGCGCCTTGGCTTAAAGTCTCACTTACCTTTCTAATGACCAACTAAACAACTTTCAATGGCCTCAATCTATGCAAAATTTTGATTAACGATGTCAATTATGCTAGTTAGGGTCATTTTATAATTTTTGGAATAGGTAAATCAAAGTCAACTAAAAAGTCAACTCCCTATCAACACGGTCAAATTCCCAAACCAATCACATTTTCAAGTTTCCCACAAGTTGTAGAGCCCAAATTTATAATCAAGTTTCAGTCTATGTCAATTGATGGGTCAAATTTCAATTTCCCTAAATTTCTAGCTTAAAGCTAAATCTTAACTTTCTACCCCTCAAGTCATGAGTTTAAAGACGAAAGCATATCTCAAAATCATAATAATCTATATACATATCCAATATATTAATGTTCATGCCTTGAAGAGTAAAGAACATAAGGTATATAGATTGATACCTTATAATTTGTGATGTTCTGAAGTTTCAAATTGGACCGAAATGACCTCTCGTTGCTTTTTGTGTTTTATGAGCCAATAATGTAGTAAGCTTAGTGTCTATTTCCCATAAATCTCTAAACAATGATTATCACAAATCAAAGCTCTACTTTAGCTTCCCGGGGAGCCGCCGCCGCCATATCTTCTCTAAAGACCCCCTTGCATTCTATTCTCTTTCAATAAATCAAAAGCACTTCATTATTATACTAAGTACTTTTTTGTCCCATCCAAATAACATAATGATGGGCTTGACCCACTTTACCACTGAATTATAAATCAAGATCACTTTATTTTCCAGCTATGATAAGTAATATGAATTTGGCCTGCTAGTAACTTAGTAAATTCTCGCCTCATACTTAATATTTATATAAATAATGTTCCCGAGAGTATATAATTTTATATATATACACGCACAATTCATAATTATTCGGTTCGATATGCAACTCACTAAAACAAAGTAAATGATAAATAAAGAAATACCTTAAAAGCTCACTTTTAAAGGCCAGGTTATTACAAAAATAACAAAAAGCAAAAGGAAAGATAAACTTTCCGTGCTCCCGTCATATCTCCTCTGCGGATGGGGAGAATGGTCAAGGTCTTGAGTGTGGAATGGATAGAGAGGAGAAATGGTGATGATAGTCCTGGCTAAGGCTGTGGCATCCTGCAAATGATGAGTATTAAGGTGAGACTGAAGGCACATCTGAGTTGGGCAAAAGGAAAAGCTTACTTGCACTTTAAGTACTTTGCTCGCTTCTGCACTCTTTTTCGTCTTGCAATTGTTATTAGGTCAATATGGACCTGGTTTTTGGATGCTGCACTAGTCTGTTTCCTTGTCTTCTTCTTTGTTTGGTGGATCGTGACTGAGTTGATATGACATGTTTTTTTCTCAAGCTGGATATCCAAGATTTATCTTTTTCTGAAAGATTGAGAAATGAAAGGTCTTCCGGCCATGCCCAAATGCGTACTGGCTTAGTAAAATCTGTTGACTAAAATCCAGCCATGACTATTATGTAGAATATATAATATATTAAATTTGTATATGTGATATAACTATGATAAAGATATGTGAGAATCCGTAAATATGATATCTTTCAATCTATGTAGATAATGCATTAAATCAGGTAGATGTTCATATGTAAACAACCCTTAAAGTTTGGTGTTACTATGAAATTAGAAAATACTTCTCATTGACTTTATTAACTATGTACAAGAGGTGCTCCTTGCATAGGAGTCTCACGTATGTCTCATAAGGTTATCAATTCCTATGTTAATAAGGTAAGTAAACATTCTATAATTAAATACAGGAAATGTTCTATGGTATCCTATAATTCTGTATGATTTTCTTTATTCATGTATAATGTATTTAGACGTGTATGCTTATGGATACATATTCACTTAATGTTCTAACATGCGTCCTCAAACTCAAAGTTGGGAAACCAACTTGAGTTTGCTTCTTCTAGAAACATAGAAAGTTCATGCCTAAATTACGCAAGAATAGTGCATAATCACCAAAAAGGAAAACGAAGCGAGAATACTTCCCTTCGGAAAATACCGAGTAACTGCAAGACAGAAGTGAGAAAGAAGAGAAGAAAGATAGGGGATAAAGTGCTTGATTATTTCCTCAAGCTGTTGGTTTAAATAACCTCTGACAGAAATACAAATAAGGAAAGACTACAATTACAAGGCTATAAAATCTCCTAATTACTTACTTACAAGGGTTAGTGTAATTACAGGGATTTGTGTTTCTTTTTATATTTACATAGGATTAATTCTTGCCATATTCAACACTCCTCCTCAAGGTGGAACAAACATGTCATATGCTCTTAGCTTGCTACAGAGATATTGCCAATTCTGAACCTTCAGAGTGATTTTGTGAGGACATCTACTAGTTGGTCTTTTGAGTTGAGAAAACTCATAACAATGCACCCGAACTGAATCTTTTATCAAATGAAGTTGCACTCTACTTCAATGTGCTTCACTAATTCATGAAATACTGGATTCAACGCGATATGTAATGCGGCTTGATTATCACAAATCAATTTCATTAGCTCGTCCACTCCAATCTTTAACTACTATAGAAGTTGCCTTAACTATATAAGCTCACAAGTAGCCAATGCCATAAACTTATATTTTGCCTATGCGCATGGGCTAGCCACCATATCTTGCTTTTTACTTTTCTAGAATATTATATTGCCTCCAATTAAAATACAATAACCTGAAGTGGACCGTTTATCAAAGGGAGAAACAAGCTCCCATGTACCACTGGCATGTAAAGCAGACATATCTTCAATCATATCTTGTCGCCAACTAGGATGAGATAGCGCTGAACCTGAAGATGGCATACGATTTGTAACATACACCTTAGAGTTTAAACTCGATTATCATGACGCCAGGGAAATGTGAGCGAGTATGCTTATCGAGCTGACATGACTCACACTCTAGATTGGACAAGTAAGATAAACCAGGTACCATTTTTTGAAGTTTTGATATACTGGGAAGTTCCAACCGTTAATGTAATAAATCTGGTGAATCTGTAGCAGGACAAACGGTTGAAGGAAGACAAGATGTGAGTCCATGTGATTTAGCAATGATAACATAATGAAGTCCATTCAATTCATGCTTGTACCAATGATTTGCCTTGTACCGCGTTCCTGTATAAAACAAGGTCATCAAGAACAGAGCATTTAATTGATTTGGCTAAGCGACTAAGGGTTATGAGATTAAAAGTACTATCGGAACATTAAAAACTGAATCCAAATGTAAGGAAGGAAGTGGACTTGCTTGACCTATTCCAATTGCCATGGTTTGAGACCCGTTGGCCATTGTGGCTGTTGGAAGAGATTGAAAATATGAAATAGTAGTGAAAAGAGATTTGTTACTAGAAATGTGATCAGATACATCTGAATTAATGACCCAAGAGTTGGAAGAAGAAGATTGAGAGACACAAGTCGCGCTATTACCTGTTTGAACAATAGAAGCTATCTTAGAAAATGTCCGCTTACGTGCTTTGTACTGAAGTAACTCAATATATCTGGTAAAAAAATCATCTGTATATTTGAAATATAGGACCCTAGGGGATTTGAGCCAAGAGCATCCAATCTGAGTGACATTATAATGGATTTAAGAGAGGTCAATCAAACAACCAAATATCTGATGAAAAATACCAATAGTGTCGAGATAACCTCAAAATAGGCAATCAGAAGTGTAACCAAATGTTATAATGATCACAGATACTGTTCCAGTCACTAAACTAATATTATGTTGGTCAAAAGTGACTAGACCACTGTTTCGCCACTGCTCTCATTTGAATTTGAGGAAAAAAAAAATCACTGGGATCTAAAAATTTCATCGGAATGTGATGGGATCTGGTGGGTTGGCTCAGTATCACCTCACGAGCAAGCTGTCTTCTAGGAATTTTGCCGGAAAGTGGCTCACGTGTCGGAAAATGGAGACAGTTGCCGGAAAATAAAAAGGTCGTTGGAATTTGTTGTAACTTGGATGGGTAGGCTCGGAATTGTCTTGCCAGCCAACTTTCCTAAAGAGTCGTCGCCGAAAAATGGTTGATAGGTGTCTCACGCGCCGTCACGTGAAAGAATCTTGTCGGAGAATTTTCAGCGGGTGCGCGTGAAGAGGTTTCTGTTGGAGATATTTTTATTGGTTGGTCGCTGGAGGCTGATCTACCTCGTGGTGGTGTTGGTTTTTGCACAACACTGACAAATAATAATTTTCCTTAATTGGATAGCCTTAGGTCGCCAGAAAAATTGCGCGACGATAGGTCTTTCTTTCCGATGTCTCTGGAATGACGCACATCGATAATTTTCTCACTTCTACTCTGATACCATGTGAGGAAGCACACGAGAAATAATATATTATGGATCTTCATTTACTATAATACAAGGAGCCTCTTTATATTTACACTCTAGAAATACATACTACTTCTATTCCAATGTGGGACTAAGCATACTAATAAATACATAAATTATCTAACAAATTTGATTTAAAATTTAAATATACTAATTGTTTTAATGTTCTACCATTCTTTCAATGAGTGTACCAAAAGCATTTTCAATGCACACTCAACTAGTGGTGGGACTAAAAAAAATAGCATATGATGGAGGTACCAAATATTCAATATTCGTTTTATGCACTGTCTATTGACAAAAAAGCTGCTGTTTGAATTGATTTTGCTGCTATAGATTTTTCGCGTGCAAATTTCGTTTGGTGCTTTCAAGTATATTGATGCGAAAGCGGACTACACCTTATCTATTTGTAACAAATAAACTTTCTCTGTTTTGTTAAAATGCTTTTATTTATTTTTTATAGTAAAGAGGTGAGAGGTTGGCCTTGTTGGGTTCGAGAAGATAGAGGTAGGCCTAAAAAGTGGGAGAGGTGGTTAGGCAGGACGTGGCACAACTCCAGCTTAGCGAAGACATGACCTTTGATAGAAAGGTGTGGAGGACGAGAGTTAGGGTAAAAGTCTAGTAGGTAGTTGAGCATTTCTCTTTGTCATACCAGTAGCGTTAGTATTATTCTCGTATTTTCTTACCCTACATGTTGTTTCTTGTGCATTTGGTATCTTATTATCTTGCTGTTGATACTGCTTCTCTTTCATGGCTTTCCACTACTGTATTTCTTTTTAAAACTGCTATGACTGTGCTTTGCTTGAGCCGAGGGTCTATCAGAAACAACCTCTCTACCTTTGTATGGTAAGGGTAAGGTTGCGTACATACTACCTTCCCCAGACCCGACTTGTGGAAGTACAATGGTTTGTTATTGTTGTTGTTGTTACATTCATTAACTAGCCGTCTCTTTGTTGCTAAAATGATGGCTGTGCTCCATATACTTCTAAAGGGTCTGTTTTTCTTAGTTTATGATCAAATGCATTTTTTTTAGTTTCTAAAATCAAATGTAATTGTTTCCATTTTTCATAATGCTTTTCCCTAGGTGGATCTCTGTTGGTTCAGATCTGAAATTTGATGCAAGAAGAGACATGGATGATGTGGGTGCTACGTGTGTAGCAGGTAGTTATTTGAGAGTCCTAAATATGGTCTCAGGTTAAATGCTGCATTCGATTTAGCTTGTTCCTTCTCTGTTTGTTTATGTCAATATGTGCTAATGTGTAGTTTGCTGATAATGGACGTCTCAAAGTGTTCTTTGATGCTTACCTTTAAAGAGATGCTTTTATGTACTCTTAAAAGTCTCCAACTCAAAGGAGTATAAACTTAAAAGCACCTTTCTTTCTTTATTTTTGTTTTTGGGGACTGCAAAATTAACTGATAACTCTGGAAACCTGGATTGAGGCAGCCGGAATGAGGTGTTAACTACTCTATTAGAAATCTAAGAAAAGGAAATGTTGACAAAGATGTATCTTTTGATCTTATTCTTGGGTTATTTGTAGTAAGGGCTAAAAACATAGCTATTTTGGGTCAAATGACGATGCATATGGGCCACATTCTACTGTTTTCTGAGGTGGATTTGTACCTATCACATACAATGAGGTGCTTTTGTTTGTAGATCTACCTACGATTTTTCTGATTTATCAACTGTAATGTACGATATGGTGAAACAATGTATGGTTTTGGTCGTTTCCAATTCCAAATGGTTAGTGACTGAACGGATTTTGTAACTTAATATCTATAACTTTCTCTTGTAGTGCATGCTTTGAACAAGCTACCTTATTCTAAGCTTGACTCAAAGTCTGTTGGCATCAGGGAGGGAGTTGTTTTTTCAACATACAGCAGTCTCATAGCATCTTCAGAGAAAGGTCGGTCTCGTTTGCAGCAACTTGTACAGTGGTGTGGGCCAGAATTTGACGGTCTCGTCATATTTGATGAGGTATAATTTTGGACTAATTTCAATATGGTTGGAGCAAAAATTGTATCCATGTTATGGATCTTTGTCAGTAGTCCAAATTCTTGCGAGAAAGAGACATCCAACTTGTCTCACTTAGCTATGGTTTTACTATTTATTTGTAGTGTCACAAGGCAAAAAATTTGGTCCCTGAAGCTGGGGGACAGCCAACACGAACTGGTGAAGCTGTACTTGAAATCCAGGTTTGTTTTTCAGATTGAGTCATTGAATTTCGGTGAAAATTTGGTTCCATCCAAATTGAGTCATTGAAACATTGAGTTCCCAAAATATATATTGTGCTAGAAAGAAAAGCTAAGTTAAGATCTCTTCCTGCTGTGGGTTTCCTCTTTCTTTTTCCCCTTTCTTGTAAGGAAATTTCTTTTTGGAGGAATGAAAAGATTTCACTAGTGATAATATAGAAGGACAAGAAATAGGGATAATGTGACATAGAGCTATGCTGAAAGAAAGTTTTTCCAGTCTCTTTGAAGAATAGTATTTGAAGAATAGTTAAGGCCGCTCGAGAAAGAAAATCCTGCTATCTTGCACCTCCGGGAAGAGACAATTTGTTACTCTGTCCACGCGGTGACCGGGTGGAGAATTCTTGGAGAATTCTTTGGATTCAAGCCTTGTGCAATTCACAACTGCAAATATCGCAGTGCTCTACTAGAGCTCCAAATCTTGGTACTAACAAACTCAAAACTCATTCCAGGAGTGATTTTTGATTCAATAACATGGTAAATGCTCTCCCACCACACCTCCCTAGCAAGAAAATATGCGAGATGACGCTGAGATGCTCATTACATTGTGTAGATGATATTCCAATTAGGAAGAATTGCATAATATTGTATCCCAATATGCAGTCTTTTCCTAGGGTTTTTAGCTAGAAAGAAGAAGCGATGTGCAACTTTCAAACAATAGGATTAAAATTCCCTAACATACATGAATTTAGACGTTTACAAAAGTAGAACTCCAATAAGATTATCCAATTAAATTTTCAGCCAATGCACCACCCAAAGGTGTGGCCTAGTTGTTAATGAAGTGGATGTAAACCTTGGAGATTCAAACCTCAACAGTGACAAAAAACATAAGGTGATTTCTTTACATCTATCGAAGCTTTGGTAAGCAAGAGTCACCCTGTACCTATGCTGGTGTGAGATAGCACGTATTCTATAGAGTAGTCAAGGTGGGACAAGTGCCCGAACACCACCATTATATATGTATAAGCATGCATGTACCGAATAATAAGAAGAAAAAGTGAATTTTGTCTCGAAAGTAATTTCAGCTCAACGTTTAATTTACATGTAAATTTAGTTCCAATATTTAAGAACAACTAGAGAAAAAAAAATTGAGGGTAGCTAACTGCATGTCTGGTAGAATAATAAGAAGAAAAGTGGAGAACTTGAACTCATTAAGAGAGCAAAATTTCAAGAGGACAAAATATATAGAGAGAAGAATACAAAAACAAATCAAAGAAGAGAATGTAGCAGAAGCAGATGGAAGATCGAGAAGAAGAAAAAGAGAGCAAGATAAGAAAAATTAACCTCTCCAGAGAATTTGACTCTATGTGTCAAATGAGGTACTTGACTCTAGAAAGAAGAACGGAGAATCAGGGATTTTATGTACTTGGATCTTGGAAAAGCTTATTACTTTGTGAATTTGGAATTTTTGGATTTCATTGTGTTCAAGATGGGTGTTGGGAATAAGTGGAGGAGATAATCAAATTTTGCATATCTATTGCTAGATTCTCTATTTTGGTGAATAAGAGTCTGCATATTTTTCGGTAGCTTGAGGGGCTTGAGCCAAGGTGATCTGTTATCTCCCATGCTATTTATTTTGGTGATGGCGACATCGAGCAAGATGAACAGTGTTGTTACAAGAGGTCTCTTATGGGGTTTCTCTGTCTCGTTTATGGGGCATAGCAACGTCATAGTCGCGCATCTTTTATTTGTAGGTGAGTGGTATTCTGTGATGCAAATGGCTTCCAACTGTCATACTTGAGGCAGGTCCTCATCTGTTCCAAACCTCAAATCAACCTTAGAAAATGTGAGCTCATATCAATTGGCGGGTGAATGCCATTAACGAGCTTGCGTCGGTGCTGAAATGTAAGCTAGGTGCATTACCTACTATCTGTATGTATCTACCTTTGGTACCTCAAACAAGGATCTTTCTGTGTGGAAGTCGATGATTAAAAGAGTTGAGAAGAAGCTATCTTTTCAGCGAAAGCATGATTAGTTTTTTTGATGGCCCTGAGAGGTGGATAGAGTGGGTAAAAGAGAGCTTCTCCTAACTTGTACGGTGTCTCGTGTCAGAAAGAGATGACAATCCAACAGATTTGTAAGTCACATGTGGGGAAGTTAATCGTTCGAGATTTAGGGGGAACCTCCAACATTAGAAGATGGGTGAACTTTTTAGCCTAGTTGTGCTATATGGACTAAACGCACCGAATACTGCATCCATTGTATGGAGATGGTGAGAGAATAAGTACAACTTGTTTACCTATCAACAAAAAAAGGACGACTTGTTCACTATTAAGTCGTATTACCAGAGTTTACTTAGGGAGGGAGATCTACTTTTCCACATCGTTTTATTTAGGTTTCAGGGCGCCTATGAAGCTGTTTTTCTAGTTGGATAATATCTTGATAAGTAAAGATTTGATACATAGGAAAGGCATGATGGTACTGCAGAAAATTGAATCAGAAAAACTCATATCCATTTGTAAATGGAAGGAGTTGATGAAATCTAGAAGAAATTGAGCAAAGTATCTATGTGGTATACATTCAGCATATTTCTCCGAAATACATGGCATTCTACCTATTCGTTCGTTTTTTCCTTTGTAATATCTCTGGTTTCGTCTATCAATTGTTTATCGGTTAAAAGATTAATGAATTCAAAAAGATGGAGATAAATTCTATCTTGTAGGACCTCACCATCGACATAGACATTACATACGCAGAGGACAAAAAAACCCTAAGTAATGGAAAATTCGTTACATTTTTATTATAAGGTAATGGAAAATTCATTACCCAGACTCTAAATCATTGTATCATCGGACTTTTAGAACTTGCATATTAATAGTTGTGTGGATGATGGGGTAAAATTAGTGGTTTAGATTTCTCTTTATAGTGTTGACATGATCCTTCATACTCCTTATATGTGTAGTTTGTTCCCATTTTGGTGCTAATTAAAAATATTTACATATAAGAGAACACCCACCTTATGCAAATGAGTCTAATGAAGGAGCTACATCTATTCCCATGCAAACATTTGTTTCTTATATACTAAATAGCCCCAGCCCAACCCCATATTCTTTATAATTGCAAGATGATGTTGCTGAATGTATTCATTTATGCGATAAGTACGTCATTAGGTGTTCAATTGCTTTAGCCACACTAGAACATGAACATGCATCATAATTTTGTGAGGGGACTCCTTGTTGAGATTTCTTGTTTAATATGCGCAATGGTAAGATGGATAGATTTAGCTAGCAGACATTGTGGAGATGTATTCTTAAAGTTTTTCAAGCTAGTATCGATACTCTTTATCATGGATGTGGTTAAATTTTACATGGAATTCGGAGGTGAGATTATATGGAACATAAATTTTTGAAAAACTTCCACAATGGGAGGTCGAAGAGCAGAACAATGTGCTTAGATGTTGTTGCGACCAGAAAATCCCTCACTCTCACTGTTAGAGATATTAGATGTGGGATGGTTCGAGGAAAGGAGTGTTCGTAGTTCATTTTATGGCAAATTGTTACTGGGGGAGGCGAGGACCTTTCATTCTGTTCCATGTGATCTCTAGAGCTATGAGAAATGTGTACTTTTTCACATGGTTGACAACATGTGGACCTATTGTCACCCCAAGTAATCTAACAAATAAAGAGAAATCTTTAATTATTGGTGTTTGAGAAAAAGAAGTCTTATCTAGTGTTGTCAAAGCCGGGCTTAAAGCGCGCTTAAGCCCTAAAATGAGGCTCAAAACATGTTGAGCGCTTCGCCTCGCTAAGCGGGCGCTTCAGTGTTGTCATCAAAGCTCTAAAATATACTTATCCTTGCCAATGAGCGTAATCCTGAAGAGGCAAATCTAAACAATTGATTGTTACTTTATTGTTAAAAAATCAATTTTTCATCCATATATTTACTATTCATGCTTATAGTTATTAGCCTTGGACTACACATACATATTTGTATTTTTTTCTCCATTTGTGCCTTTTTTCATTAAAGTCAATGCTTTATTTGCGCTTAAAGCCCCCATGTACCTTAGAGTTGTTTTGCGCTTTTCGCCTTTTATAACACTGGTCTTATCGCAATGACATCCTTAAGTAATTCTTATTATTATTCTTTCTTTGAAGCAATTGGGCTTCTTCGGATATAGGCTGACATTGATATTGTTCATGTTTTAGGTCGTAGGGAAAACGTTATTGTTCTTTTACTTCATTTCCTGATGGTATATTGGGTAAGATTTGCGTAGAGATAGAGAGAAGTAACTCCTTAGTGCTCACGAGGATTATTTGGAATGAGAGATGTGAAATTTTGAAAGAATGCCATAGCTTTTTGTACAAATTAGGGGTTTTATTTCTTTGTTGTACATTTGTTGAGTATCTACTGTTGAAGTGTATAGTTAATTACGTTTTCAACACACTCCTTCATGTGCGGACTTAACTCTTTTCATGGGTTAAGCACATGATAATTCTTCTTGGTACTGGGTGACAGTGGGACTCGAACCTAGCACCTCTTGCCGGCTTTGATACCATATTGAATAGTGTGTGGTCATCTCATCAAAAAGCTTAAGCTGTTAGAGAGAGCACACTTTTATTTAGTTAATTATCTCTTCAACATGCCCCTTATGTACGAGCATGATTATTTTTCATGAACCAACCACGTGGAAAATCTTTTTGATAACGAGATGGGGATTTGGTCTCGTTTCATGGTCTTGGGCAAATACTCACCTCATGAGCTATCTTTTGGGGTTAAATTAGGGCCAATTTCAGTTTCTTCTCATGGTATCAGAGCTAGATCCATATTCGTCTCAATTTTGGGTTTACCCGATGTTGGGCCTTTATATTATATTATAATCTCCAGTTTGCAAGTCTGGGCGCGCAGGGGTGTTGAGTTATCCCACAATCGGATGTGGGATGAGAATTTGGTCTTTTTATATGGTCTCGTGCGATCCTCACCTCATGAGCTAGCTTTTGTGGTTGGGTTGCGCTAGAGGTCCATTTCATTTCACCTACTATATTTGTTTAACGTGTATTAGTCTCTGAGAATGTGCGTTGTACGTTTATCCCATATTTTGCACGAGATTTAAATCATAAACTGATAAAATGTTATGCATATTTTAGAACTGTCGTTGAGCCATAAAATAAAAATCAACACATATGAAGTAACAACTAGGTAGAAAATTTTATAAATGTTGACTCTACTTTACTGACGTAGTAGTTTGATCTAAAGACAAATACATAGTTGTACATTTACAGAATACGCATACAATTAAAACATCTACCTTTTAAATTAACAATTATGCATGAGAAGTGAAAACCAAATTAAACGACATAAGTAATAAGGAATATATAATAGTCTTTACATTCTAATTCCGCTTGGTAAAACAGATTCTTCGTAAAAGAATATACTTGACAGCTAAATTGAATAGTCAAGTTCTTTTAATTGGGCGAGAGCTCACAAACCAATAACATACTTTATAAGGCTTTGAATTTGTTAATACAAGCGATGTTTACCAATTTTTCATGCCTAATCTATACTGGTGATATAGTTTTTATTACTTTATACATGTATTCTAAAATTAAGCTTCACCTGACTACACAAATATATGCATTTTATACAGATTGATGACCATGATTGTGATAGGACGCCTTTGATACCATGTGTTATATTTTCTTATAATTATCAAAAAGGTCACATAATTAATATAACTATTGTGATTGGCTACAAAATTGAATTTTCCCTAGATAACATACCTTGGTTTGCGCTCACGTGAGCTTTTACCTCTACAATTCATAATTCATTAAGTTTTTCTTTTTGATCAATTTTCTTTATTATTTAAGAAAAAGTAAAACAAATGATACTTGAATAAGGTCAATAAAAGGATGTTGTCTAATCAGGCGTAACATAAAAAACATGTGAAGAATATAACAATGTATAATTTTAAAAAAATAAACAAACTCAGAGATTTATGCAATTAAATTTAAATAAAGAGATCGCTTGATTACCTGATAAACAGATAGAAATTTTGATGAAGTGGTGAAGAAAAGACCATAAAAGAAGCAGACATAACTTGGCTACGAAATATTGGCAACAAACTAAGAAGCAAATTAGGCAGGATTCCTTTCACAAACCTCTTCTGGATTATTGTGTGTGGACGTCTTTGTTGTTTATACACATCTAAGCAATACATATTTTGATCAACTCTCAAAAGGTTTTCCATTCCCATTGTATGCACGGGATAAGGGTTCAAAGAAATAAGACAGCCTATATTGAGTTACAATTTAAAAAGTCATCATTTAGAGAGCAACAATAAAAGATAAACGGTAGGGAATTGCAAAAGTTAGCTATTGAAGATATGGAAGTCCGTGGGAATTCTAAAATATTATCTTTTAGAAAACATGTAGATTTAGGTCCATATATAATGTACTAATAAATTCACTAAATGCCAACATAAGTACTAAAATGAAAAGGCAAACTTTAGAAAAACCGGAAAGAATAATTGGTTGTTAAGGGTAAAAATGTCACTCAAATTTTAAAGGATATTATTGTAAATTTACTATAATTTAAGGTGTTCATGCTTATAATATAGTATGATTAATATTTTTTTGATCAGTTTTTCCTATTTGTATATATAATTGGATGTTTTTACGTGGAAAATCATGATGATTCTCTACCTTTTGTTGTGCATCTTATACTCGGTGGTTTCCCTGCCACAATAATTTTTTTTAATGAATGGATGGATAATTAATAAGGATTCTGGAGAGCAAGCAGGAGCGAAGGTTAGCTAATCCTTGCATGAGATGCTCCATTCTAACCATAATAAACCCTTAGCATTACGTTTCACCATGGGATTCTGATAACCTTTATCTAGGCCTCTCAACAGAACCCCTAAGTTAGAGGGGCCAGCCTTTGAGTGGTATAACCTGCAACAGAAGCTAGAGAACAGAACCTAGTCTGGTCAACGTCAACACCTGCAATCCCCCATTTAGCTATGCTTTTATACAGTGATGAACACTTAACAACACATTCGTAAAAAGAAAACGGTAGTGGAGAAAGCTTGTCATTTCTAATATGCTTGTATAATCCTTGAGTAGACTAGTTGCTATGTTGGGTTTATTTGAGTCAGACAATTTTGGGTCGTTATACTTATTGCTCTTGATATATGTAGCACATGAACAACTATTACTACCAAGACAAGTGGTTTTGTTTGTCTTGTTTTCTTGGTAAGTGACATTCACAAGCTAATTGCATTTTATATTACAGGCTCGTCTTCCTCAAGCTCGTGTTGTTTATTGTTCAGCGACTGGTGCTTCTGAGCCTCGCAATATGGCCTACATGGTTCGCCTTGGTCTTTGGGGAGTTGGAACTGCTTTTCTCAATTTCCGTGACTTTTTAGGTCAGGCTTCTGATTGCTAAAACTAACAGTTTCTTAGCATAGTTCTTTTTTTATTTTGAATGTTGATCAGTAAGCAAAAGATAATATAGCATGAAAAGCAAAACCAGCAATAAGGAAGTGCTTGTGTTCCTAGTGAAATTTTATTGATCATGAAGTTATAACTACCTGAGCCATCTCACTTTCAATGACTTTTAAAAGTAAGTTTTATCCTAATGTATTAAATGCTCATATACCAATTCATATAGCGGCCCTAGATGCAAGAGAAAAAGGTAGGAACTTGAAGATGATATATCAGTGGTTGTGTTATGCTGTGGTAGAGTATTGATTGCTTTATTTGCATCCACAATTACTCTAAGTTTACACTCGGCTGGATATGTGCCTAGTGGGAATATCATAGTTGATACTAAGGAGCTTTTTGGCCATAACAATTTTTCATTTTTTTCCGGAATAATTTTCACTTCATTTCAAATTCAGTGTTTGGTTATAAAATTTCCAGATTCAACTTGGAGTTGGATTCCAACAACAACAAACTCAGTGTAATCGTAATTCGACTAGTGGGGTCTAGGGAGGGTAGTGTGTACCCAGACCTTACCCCCCTACCTTTTCAGGTTCAACTTGGAGTTGGATTAACAACAACAAACTCAATGTAATCGTAATCCCACTAGTGGGGTCTAGGGAGGGTAGTGTGTACGCAGACCTTACCCCTACCCTGAGAACTTGGAGTTGGATTCCAAATTTGGAGAAGTGCTCCAAACCTTTTTCCAACTCCATCTTCATAAATTTCAAATAAAGTGTTCTCTTCTCTCCTTTGCAAAAAGTATAACCAAACACAACTCCATCTTCAGCCATAAATTCCAAATAAAGTGAAAAATAATTGGAATCTATGGCCAAACGCCTACTAAGTGCTGTGGTAATTTCAACAATTCTTTGCGGAGGAGATAAAAAAGTATCGTCTTCATTACTTGTTGAGAGTGCTATTAATCTAGTGTTTCACCAGGCCCGTGTCCATATTTTAGTATAATTTATTTTAACCATTTTCCAACTAAAATAATGGAGGTACTGGCTTCTCGCCATTCTGGTTTTGGACAAGGCATACATGGGGAGAATTTTTAGCTTTGCTTTTCCTCCATTTGAATGCACGAGGAGAAAAAGAACATAAATATAAATATGTATAATTTGATGTTCCATAGAAATAGCTAAAATCTGAATTATGTGGACTCTGCTAAAGTAGCTAAAGCCTGAATATCATGAAAACACAAGTCTGTTTAACTGGGACATAAAGACGCGCTTTGTTGTTTCCCAAAAGTGCAGACATGGAACATGAGAATTAAAAAAAGGAGCGCATTTTGATGGCCCTCCACATCATCATGCCACTTGTGCCTATCCAGCTCCCCCTTTGCACAACCAACCTATCTTAAGGCTGGCTTAACCTTGCAAGCGTGAACTACTTGCTAAGTGCCACTTTGTTTAGAATTAAGGAAGTGACAAGTTGGTATCAGAGCAATGGTCGTACTATGAGAATGACACAGGAGAAGGAAATCAACACTGGTAACACTCAAGCCAATGTTAACCAAGATCTCGTTGCCAAGAAAGGCATTGACAATTCTTCCCCAACAATGTCCTTTATGAAGCAAGGCCTTGGAGAGCTGAATCAGACAGGGAGAATTCGCGATTACATCAGGGAGTTTACCGCCCTTATGCTTCAAATTCTCAACCTAAGTGGCGATGACTTGTTCCACTTCATGGATGGTTGCAAAACTGGGCGCATGTGAAGTTATAGTGTCGGAAAGTCGCTGACGTTGATCAAGCTATAGTGGAGGCTGAATCCTTAGTGGACTTCCAAAACAATCCACGCAAAGGCAAGGGCAAAGAGTTGGAGATGCCAAAGATGGGCAACAGATTGAACAACCCTAAGACTCAATACGACCAATTCGAAGGTAAGAAGTCATAAGGCCGTAAGAGTTATGTCTAGAAGAAAAAGCATTTTGGTAAAAAAGAGCTACATCATAAATGATGCAGGAAGAAAGTATGTATTGGATCCTACATAAAATCATTAACAACTCATTTGATATTGGTTCTAATACCATGTAAAGAAAAGAGAGAAGAAATTTGGGGGAGCAAATTTCTTGATTTTTCCCTTACGCATGCTAGGGTCTTAATACAACAACAACAAACCCAGTATGATCCCAACAGGTGGGGTCTTGGAAGAGTAGTCTGTACGCAGACCTTACCCCTACCTAATGCAGGTAGAGAGGCTGTTTCCAATAGACTCTTGGCTCAGGAAGGGCAAGAAGAAGAGGAGGAAAGCAAGGAAGGAAGAAAGACGGAAGAGAAAAGAAAAAGGGAGAGATAAATGATAAGTAGTACCAAATAATAGCAACGGGGAATACAATACCTGAGGCGAACAAAACCACATAACGTAATAAAAATCTAAGAATATGAAGGGATATGCATGCTATACTAAGACTATCGGTGAACAACTAAAAATTATCCACTAACCTTCTACCTTAATCCTCGACCTCCAAACCCTCCTATCAAGGGTCACGTCCTCAGTGAGCTGAAGCAGCGCCATGTCCTGTCTAATCACCTCTCCCCAGTACTTCTTAGGCCTACCTCGACCTCTTCTCAAACTCTCCATGACCAACCTATCACACCTCCTGACAGGAGCATCAACGCTTCTTCTCTTAACATGTCCGAACCATCTCAACCTCGACTCCCGCATCTTGTCCTCCATGGAGGCTACTCCCACTCGCGGATAGCTTCATTCTTAATCCTATCTCTCCTGGTACACCCACACATCCATCTCAACATCCTCATCTCTGCTACTTTCATCTTCTGCACGTGGGAGTTCTTGACTGGCCAACACTCAACCCCATACAGTATAGCCGGTCGAACCACCACTCGATAAAACTTATACAAGGAGTGGGCTCTTTCCGCATTAAATAAACTCCTTATTCTTTACACTTGCTAAACTTCTAGTGCATATATTCGGTCTTACAACTCCTTATCCCAACTTTGTTACTCTCTAGAGTGCTTCTTCATAGTTATAACTTTTGGTTTAATCTTTGTTAGTTTCGTTAATTAGCAGAATATCGTATGCAAATAGCATACATCATGCGACCTCATCCTATATTACGTTACTTAGCTCATTCATAACTAGGATAAACACGTTCTGAGTGTCACATTCAGTTTTTTAACATAGAAATTACCTCTGTTGCATATCACATTCCCTGGAGCCAGTTAATACACGATTCTTATTTGCCTTCAAGATCTTTTGTACCACCCATGAGGCCTGTTTTGCTTGTGCTTCCGATACATGGCTGCCTTTCACATAGAAGATGTGCACCCACCTAACCCATAATTTGTCCTTCTTACTCAGACTCAAAAATAGCTTACAAATTGCAGCGTTATTCCAAGTCTGTATATCCAAAATTTAAGTCCACTAAGTTTTTGGGCAGCATAGCTTATCCCAAGCTATTAACGCTTTCTTGGACACTTAATATCCCAGTCCACAAAAATCTTCAACTTGTTTCAATCAAGTGCACCACTTTCTTTGGTAATATAAACACCCGGGACCAGAATACTTGAACCGAGAGTAGAACAGGTTTAGTCAATTGGACCCTTCTCGCTTGAGATAGGTATTTAGCAGTCTAGGATTTGATTTTACCCAAGATTTTTTTCAATCAAAGGCTGGCACTGAAGTACAGAAATCCTCTTTGTTCTAAGAGGAACCACCAAGTGTCTAATAAGCAACTCACTCTTAGTAAACCCCCAAAGCTTGTATGAGAGCAATTTGATCATCTGAATTAACCCCTTCCCCAGGGTAAATAGAGCTTTTATCATCATTTGCAATTAGGCCAGAAGACTGAGAGAAGGTCTTGAAACATTTTAAGAGCATTTGAACTGAAATGAGATCACCCCTGTAGAACAACAATAGACCATCTGCAAATCCAAACTGAATAAGCTGCAGCTTTGCACATTTAGAATGGAAGTTGAGATAGGCTGCAGTCTTAAGGTTTTCAATGGTCTGGTCAATTACTCCATAGCCAACACAAAAGTGAATTGCATCAAAGGTCCCCCTGTCTTATAGCTTCCTTTGCTTGGAAAGGAGGAACATGGGCACCATTAATTAGTAGTGAATATGACACAGAGGTCACAGAAGTCATAGTCTAGTGGACAAAGGTTTCAGGGAAATTAAGATACACAAGAACCTGCTCTATATAGCTTCACTCAATAGAATCATAGGCTTTCCTCAAATCTATATTTAACATACAACATGGAGATACACACTTTCTCCCGTACCCTTTAACCAACTTATAACTAAGAATGATATTGTCAGTGATAACCCTCCTATGTACAAAGAAAGGCTAACTAATATCAAACAAAATATCCATCATATGTTGTAGTGTTATCAAAGGCTCATTCTAGACGCACTTAAGCCCTGAAGCTCAGATAAGCTCAGATAAGCTCAGGGAGGGTGCTTTGCCTCGCTTAAGTTGCACTTCAGCCTAAGGCAAGGCACTAACACATGCACCTCATTGCGCATTACTTTTGTCATAAATCAAGCATCAGACAACAAGTGTATTAGCTGTAAAAGAAAACATCATGAATGAATTTGTTACTTTATTATTGAATATTATATATATACATATATATATATATATATATATGTATGTATGTATAAATATTTCTTCTTCATTGCCCCTTTTCTTACTAAAGTCCACGCTTTAAGTGGACGCTGAGCTTAAAGCCCCAACAAACATAGAGTGCTTTTTAGAGCTTTTATAGGCTGCATTCTTTTTATGAGGATTTTAGAAATGGGTTTATATAATATAGTACAACATGATTTAGGTCTAAACTCGTATATTCCGGAGGGTTTGGTACCTCGGGAATACATGTAACAATGGTGCAATTAATGGGCTTGTATAGGATACCTGTTGAGAAGAAATGAGTAACAATTTCAGTTGTTTCATCACCAATTACAGCCCAAGCCTTCTTGACGAAATGTGCATTAAATCCATCACAACCCAGTGCCTTTAAATCATCAATACTCTTTAGAGCTTGATATGCTTCTTTATTTGTAACAGGGGTAATTAGCAAAAGAATATGAGTCACTAGCAAAAGAATATGCTTCAACTCATGGTTCCTATTCTGATTCAGCATGTTCGTCATACTAGCAAAAGAATATGAGTCACTTTCCTTAATCCTTACCATTTTTCTAGCTTCCCATTATGTTCTTTTTCCGTCTCAAATAGGCCTCCGCTTTCTTTTTTTGGATGTGCTATAGTTCTCTGCTTTCTTATTTGGTTTCTTGTCGAGTATGTTTATATTTTATAGTATATTAAGCATCTTCAGCAAAGGGACTTGGTCCCTTCCAGATCTACTTAGTTGAAGTGTGAATTTATCTGTTGAAAAATCACCTAACAAAAGTGCAATGTATGATACATGCACACTGGTTAAAGGTGGTCGTTAACATTTCAAGAAGATAGATTAGTGCTGCTATGAAAAAATTATGTACAATTTAGGCTAAGACCGGAGTGATTATCCATTTTCTGCCACATATTGATCTTTCAATTTACACAAAAAAGCTAATTGTTGTAAGCATGATACAATCACATACTGATCTTCCAATTTACACTACATATAGATTTTCCAATTTACACCAACACCTTGTGAGAGCACTCAAGCTTTGCATTTTGTAAAGTCATTGATGCAAGGTGGATTCAAGTTGAAGTAGAAATCAATTGAAATTGAGAATTTAATGGAACTAGCAGCGCTGCAGCCGCTGAAAATTATATGACATGCTGGAACAAGAAACAACAATCATTATAGGTTTTAATTGATGATAGATGTTTTGAAGGAACTACTATACTTAGTCTAAGATACAACAATTGACTTTTTAGTGTAATTTGGAAGATCTATATGTGGTTGTGTCATGTTTACAACAATTACCTTTTTGGTGTAAATTGAAAGATCCGTATGTAGCAGAAGATTGGGTAGTCTCTCTAGCTTAGCCTGCATTGCATATAAATTTTGAATAGCAACACTTATCTTCTTGAAATGTTAATGACCACCTTTAACTAGTGAGTCGGTGTATAGACTTTGCAATTTTGCTGGGTGCTTTCTCATTTCTCACTTGTATCAATCAACTGATAAAATTCTAACTTCGACTAAGGCCTCATTTGTTTTTTTAAGATTAAGACGTCTGAATCTGGTGGAGGCTCGCTTCCGGTGTTCTATGTGATAAGAAGGTGCCGTTAGGACTTAAGGGTAAGTTTTATTGAGTGATGGTTCGACCCGCTATGCTGTATGGGGCCGAGTGTGGCCAGTCAAGAACTCCCACGTGCAGAAGATGAAAGTAGCAGAGATGAGGATGTTGAGATGGATGTGCGGATGTACCAGGAGAGATAGAATTAAGAATGAAGCTATCCGGGACAGAGTGAGAGTAGCCTCCGTGGAGGACAAAATGCGGGAGTCGCGGCTGAGATGGTTCGGACATATTAGGAGAAGAAACATTGATGCCCCTGTCAGGAGGTGTGAGAGGTTGGCCATGGAGAGTTTGAGAAGGGGTCGAGGTAGGCCTAAGAAGTACGGGGGAGAAGTGATTAGGCAGGACATGGCGCTGCTTCAGCTCACTGAGGACATGACACTTGATAAGAGGGTGTGGAGGTCGAGGATTAAGGTAGAGGGTTAGTAAGTAGTGTATAGTGCTCAATGATAGGCTTAATAACATGCATTTCCCTTCATATTCTTTGATTTTTATTATGGTGTGTGGTTTTGTTCGCCTCAGGTATTGTATTCCGTGTTGCTATTATTGGATGCTGTTTATCTTTTTTTTTTCTTTCATCTTTTTTTCTTCCATCTTTTTTTCTTCAATTTTTTTCCCCATCTTTCTTCCTTGCTTGCTTCCTTCTTCTTCTTACCCTTCCTGAGCCGAGGGTCTATTGGAAACAACCTCTCTACCTGCATTAGATAGGGGTAAGGTCTGTGTACAGACTACCCTCCCCAGACCCCACATGTTGGGACCAAACTGAGTTTGTTGTTGTTGTTGTAAGACGTCTGAATCTGAATACACATCTGAATATCAGGATGTGTATTAAGATTAAGATATTTAAATCTGAATACATATCTGAATATATTAAGATGTGTATTAAGATATGAATACTAAATAATTAAGAATGTTTGATTTTTAACATCTGAATATATAAAATTTATCTTTATTTGAAAAGTAATAAACATAAAATAAATGAAATACTAACTAATCTAATATTCTATCGAAAAAATATATAGTTTTTAAAAATATGATAGTTGTTGGTGGTGATGACTAACGGGTGAATGCCGACTAGAGGCGGTGGTTGGTGGTAATTTTAGTTGATGATGGTGGTTCATGCTAGTAGCTAGTAGTGATTGGTAGTGGTGGTGATTATGATTGAGGATGGTGGTGGTGGGCGACGATAGTTAATAATGGCGGGTGGTGGTGGTAATTGTGATCGAGGAAGGTGGTGGGTGGGTGGTGGTAGGTTCTCATGATGGGCGGTGCCGGCTGTGGTTGTTGATGGTGATGGGTAGTTAGTTGTGGTAGTTGAGGTGGATGAGTGTTGATTGTGCGTGAGAATGATGGTGGTCGGAGTGGTGGTGATGGTCGATAATGGTGGCGGCTATGATTAAGGATTATGGTAGCGTGGTGGTGTGGTGGTTGACTATGGTGGTGACATGGTGGTAGTTGATAATGGTAGGCGGCGGCGGCAGTTAATAATAAATATGTGATAGCATCTTAATGAAATTAAGTCTCTGTTATAGATCTTAACATACAAACCTATTCAGACCCATTAAGTGATTGTGGAGTAAAAAAATAAACACACTTAATGATTAAGATCTGAATAATTAAGTTTCAGACTTTAAAAACAAACGCACTTAATGTCTGAGATCTGAATGATGAAGATTCAGACCTCCATTAAGTGCAAACAAATGAGGCCTAAGTAGGTATGGAAACAAATGAGGCCTAAGTAGGTATGGAAGCTCACTGAAGATGCAAAATATACTACATAAATGTAAACATGGTCGAGAAGAAACCAAAAAAGAAAGCAGAACTGTCACAAAATAGGAGTGACTTGTGGGGTTAACATCTATCAAATTGACAAACTTTATATTGATTCACACATCCATTCAGTTAATTCCTTTAAAACTAAAACTTTTATGATCAAATATACAAAAAGCACAACCAAACTCAAATGTTAGAAAGTAAAGTGTCCAAGAAGATACGTAGTTAGTGGTCAAAGCAGATATTTTTGACTTTTTAAATTGTAATTAGGTGAAATAAAATTGAACTGAGACTGCCTTTTATGATTTTGTTCTTAAGCCATATTTGTATGTGTGGTGGTTTAAAATGTAGATGTCTAAACTTTGTAAGCTGATTCTGTTTTCACCTCTTTTTCTCTTTGGATATCACAGGTGCAATGGAGAAAGGTGGTGTCGGGGCACTTGAACTTGTTGCCATGGACATGAAAGCAAGGTTTCTTTTGGGCTATCTGTGTCTAAGTTATCAAGTCAGTCTATGTAAATAGTATCTAACCTCTTGACATCTTAGGGGTATGTATGTGTGTCGTACACTTAGCTACAAAGGTGCAGAGTTTGAAGTTGTTGAAGTACCTTTAGAGGCCAAGATGCAGGTATGGTGTGTTCTTTTCTTTTCTTTTGTTTTTTCGGGGAGGGGGGGGGTTTTCTTTTCTTTTGTTTTTTGGGGGGGGGGGGGGGGTGGTGATTGGTAAGATGCGGTTTCTTGCTCACACTGGTGCTACAAGGTGTGAGAAATTGAATCCCTATCTTCCTACCTATTGCAGTGGCAGAATAGCGTCAGAACGAGCTGCTTATATGCCTTGCATTAGAGCTTTGTATTCCTTTTATTGGAGCATGTCCCCTGCCATAGTTACTTTATTCGATGTGACTTGATTCTGAAGTCATTTACCGCTTTGTATTGCTTAATAGGATAATTTTAGAGGGTCTTTATGGATCCTTGAAAGAGAAAAGTAACAATGTACTTGATCTTCACTATGCAGTCTGTTGTTTTTCTTGATATGTCAGCTAGATATGCATTTGGTTTTTGATACTTCATTTATTTGTTCTATGTTTTAAATGGGAAATATGCTTTTTCTTCTTTAGCTTATTCAGGGGCTGGGAGCTCTGTTTTAAAAGGCAGAATTGGGACTCGCCCGGGGCTCGCCCCGAGGCGGAGCTCTCGTGAAACGCGCCTGGGCTTTGTGTGGGGCTTAGTTCCGTGAGATTTACGCCTCAGCCGTCGAGGCTTACGCCCCGGACACGCCCAACGTACTGGGCTCGCCTAATAGAACTTTATGCAATTGTGTGTAACTAACCTCGTAAATCCTTAAATTTTCTTAATAAATCGTTGACTATCCAAAATTACTTTTTTCTTAATCATTAACCATTATGTTGAGTGTATTTTATGTCATAATTAAAATAAAATTATTACATGTTATCCAATAAGACTGTTATGATAGTAAATTTTAAATAATCTTTCATTTAAAAGTATTTATTTATTAATTTTTGTTATGTTTTTATTATATAATAGTCCATACTTTTTTATAATTATTTTTCTAAAGATTATATTTTTCATGTTTACGAAATACAATACTTATTAATTTAATAGCCCAGTATTAGGTAGTAACTATTTATAAATAATTAGTTATCACGGTATAGTATGGTGAATTATGTGTCACTTTATTAACTTGTTCAAATTTAAAAATAAATGATGCTAGAGAATCATATTCAAAAATTGTGAATTATGTTTTTATATAAATTCTCTTTCAAATAGAAAGCATATTAAATAAAAGGACTATTTTAAAATATATCAAATTATAATATCGAAATTCTTTCAAGATTCGTTACAGAGATACATATAAGAATTGGCATTGAATACATTACTTTTGATGTTTGAGTTGTAGCGACGTTGCAGCTAATTTATATATTATGATATATGTCATACTTTTCGTATGATTCATAGTTGAATTATAATTTATAAATATTTTAAATAAATTATTTGTTATAATTTTGTGATTTTAATGTAATTTTTATAATTATTTTTATTTTATACTATCTTAAAATCCTTGAAATTAGTAAAATTTAAAGATCCGTGGGACTTACGCCCCATGTCTCAGGGCTTACGCCTCGCCTCGTCAGAGGTAAAACGCCTCGCCTCACGCCCCCACCTTTTAAAACATTGGCCGGGAGATATGAAGAATTTGAATTGCCAAATATTCTGCCATTTTCTTCATGAATTGTGATTGTAATCTGTTGTTTTAAGCTTCAGCATTTCTTGATTTCGCGAATATTTTAAAGGAGCATGTGCTGCTTTTCTGGTGCATATCCCCTAGCATAATGAAAATCTTCCTTTATGTTTATGTTATGTTCTCAGGACATGTATAAAAAGGCAGCTGAGTTCTGGGCCGAGCTTAGAGTGGAATTGCTGTCAGCTGGTGCATTTCTCAGTGATGATAAGCCCTCTTCTAATCAGCTCTGGAGACTTTACTGGGCTAATCATCAGGTTTAGATCTCCTTTTTTATGGCTCAGAAGCTACTTTATGAAAACAATGTCTTTACGTTGTAAGAGATATATGTCTCAGTAACAACCTGTTTCCTGTTCTCAAATGTAGCGCTTCTTTAGACACATGTGTATGTCCGCTAAGGTGCCTGCAGTAGTTAGAATTGCAAAGGAAGCATTGGCAGAAAGTAAATGTGTAGTCGTAGGCCTTCAGAGCACTGGAGAAGCAAGAACAGAGGAAGCTGTTTCAAAATATGTAAGTTACATGGCTTGCGTCATGTTTCTTCTCTCTGTATTTACATGTATTTACATTTTCATAAACACTTTTTTATTCAGGTTTGGAGGATAAGCCAAGTCACATAGTTTTGAAATTGTAATTGATACAGCTTATGCTGTAGATTGTCACGTCACATAATTTTGAGATTGTAATTGATGCAGCTATGCTGTAGATTGTATGCTTTTAGTACCTCCTTGGTACTTATTTAATGAAATTTAACTTATGAGGGAAAAAAAGATAAGCAAGTCAGATATGAAAATTGTGTTCTTTAACCTATCTTCTTGTGTTTCTTGAAATCTTGATAGGGTCTTGAACTTGATGATTTTGTTTCTGGACCTCGTGAGTTGTTACTTAAATTTGTAGAAGAGAATTATCCATTGCCTGAAAAACCTGAACCACTTCCTGGTATGTGCTTGGTTTCTGTAATGGCTTTGTGTATCTTCCTCAGTTCCTCTAATGCCCACAATATTGCTTATCTTTCTAATTTTTGCTTAGAGGAAAGTGTCAAAGAGCTTCAAAGAAAGAGACACTCTGCAACACCTGGTGTATCATTTAGAGGGAGAGTGAGAAAAGCTGCTAAATGGCAAACGAGTGATCAGAGGAGTGATGAAGAATCAGATAGTAAATCCCTAATCCCTGAATTCTGTTTTTTTACCTCTTTATTTGTTAATTATGCTTCTCTTCCATTTTGGGCATTTTGCTTTTTGAGGTAAGGCAACAGTGGTTTCCTATCATGTTTTGCAGTTCCGCTGTTAATTAATTTCCAACTCTTTTCATGCAAATAAGGAAATTCTGGGAAACAACTTCCTTCCACGTCCAAAATTGATGCTTTGAATATTCTCTGGTTAATATATGCTCAAACCTCCGGTATACAGTATTGATTCTAGGGGAGTTATCATACATCTTATTTTATTTTTTATTGATGTTTGTATGCATGCAGCTATGCGTGGTATGCTACTTCCCCCGTCCCAATTTATGTGGCAGTGTTCGGATTTCTGAGCCAATCAAATTTTCTTTTACCGCGATTTTTTCATATGCATTTTAAATATTTTTAATTGTTAATTATTGTGACTTATAGTTACTTTTTATGTAGTTTCAAAATATGTAAATTTATTTTCAAAAGCTTAAAGATTCTAAGTCACTGTCATTGGACTTTACACCACAGTTTTGTAATCACAGGATTTATTGCTAGTGAAGGTTCCATGGACATGACTATTTCTTCGCTCTTTAACCGTTAAGGTGTTTAAGTTGGATTATCTGTTGAAGTTGTCCCGAATTCTCTTAGCATTGTTATAATTTGCAGAGTAAAATACATGACGTTGCATATAATTTGCTCTAGGCACTTCTCTCGCTGCTGAATCTTTTTTTATTAAGTACAGCTGATTCCGAATATGAATCTACCGAGTCCGATGACGATGAATTTCAGATCTGTGATATTTGTAATTCGGAGGAGGTACTAGTCCCTGAATCTTGGATCTCCTATTTCCCTTGGTGTGTTATTTGCTTCTTTTGTATTGATCTTCTTACTGCTATCGGTGGTCATCCTCGTAGGAGAGGAAAAAATTGCTCCAGTGTTCCTGTTGTAGCCAACTTGTACATCCGACATGTTTAATTCCACCTGTTACAGAGTCAGTTTCTGCGGATTGGTGTTGCCATTCTTGCAAGGAAAAGACAGAGGAATATATCCAAGCAAGACATGCCTATGTTGCTGAACTTTTGAAAAGGTGGAACATGTGAAAATGTGCTGCTCTGATTGTATTCACTTTTTGGCTTCATCGTAGATCATCGCAGTCTGTGTTTGAGGAAGGTCTAACACTAACCACCTATATGATGTTAAGGTATGAAGGAGCTGTTGAGAGAATGTCCAAAATTTTGGATATAATTCGTTCTTTGGATCTTCCAAACAATCCGTTGGATGATATTATTGATCAGGTTCTTCCCTATTCTTCTTTATACGAGTTTGGTAATCCCTCTCTGTGTTGGGTTTGGGTGCTTAGTGTACTCTTATTTTGAAATGGTAACTGTTAGTAAAACAGAATCGCACAAGGATTTGTGCCTGGTTGCATCCCCAAAAAACCAACAAGGAAACCCTGACAATCTGTATAAAGTTTTTATACATTGTGATCACACCCAACTATCTAGCGGTCGTCGCAAATATAATTCGGGTTAAGAATCCGGAGTCGAATCCCTCCAGGAATTAACTTATCAATCACAACTTAATCTTTCACAAGAATTCAAACAAATCAATTCTCCAAAATATTCAAATAATGATTTTTGTTTGGTTAAACTAACTAATTGCAAATAATGAAAATGCAGTAAATTATTAACTAAATCAAAGAGTTGTAGACACAATTAAAGAGGCCTAAAGTTATGATTTGCGCAATTGTCAGAATCCTTCTCGCCACGTTACCTATAATTTTGCCAATTTATACTGATCGTGAGCACTATACTTACTGTGATTCTCTCTCGAGCAATCATAATAACTTACTAGAAATATTCTCTCGAACTACTCTTGCTTGCAAACTCTCACCGCTCACTCTGACTACGTCAAAGCTTCTTTATCTCTAATCCTGCGTTATAGCTTGCCGTATTGGTCTCTTATATACCTAGGGAGTGACATTGTTCAACAATTGTACATTCTTTCTCAAGCAACAACAATAACAACAACATACCTAGTATTGTCCCACACTGTGGGGTCTGGGAAGGGTAGCCTGTACGCAGACCTTACCCCTACCTGGTGAGGATAGAGGCTATTTCCAATAGACCCTCGGCTCAGGAAAGGATAAACACCACATTAATGAAAATATAGACAAGAAGGGATATCACCAAAAAGCCATATAAAAGCAGAATGAAAACATCAAGATCGTAGGATGACCAACAATGAAAGAAAACAACGGTTAGTCATAAAAACCTACTACAAATAGAATGCGAGAATGTGTGCCAATATAACCGGTATGAGCAATTCAGACCACCTATCGTACTACCCTAATCCTCGACCTCGACACATTCCTATCAAGGGTCATGTCCTCGGTCAGCTGAAGCTGCACCATGTCTTGCCTAATCATCTCTCCCCACTTCTTCTTTGGCCTACCTCTACCTCTCCGTAGGCCCTCTAATGTCAACCTCTCACACCTCCTTACTGAGGCGTCTGTGTTCCTCCTCCTCACATGTCCAAACCACCTGAGCCTCGTTTCCCGTATCTTGTCCTCAATAGGGGCTACACCCACCTTGTCGCGAATAACCTCATTCCTAATCCTATCTAACCTGGTGTGCCCGCACATCCATCTCAATACCTCATCTTTGCTACCTTCATCTTTTGGACATGAGCGATTTGACTGGACAACACTCAGCCCCATACAACATAGTCGGTCTGACCACCACTCTTTAGAACTTACCTTTAAGTGTTGGTGGCACTTTCTTGTTACACAAAACACCGGAGGCGAGTCTACTTTTTATCATTCCCGCCCAAATACGATGTGTTACATCTTCATCAATCTTCCCTACCCCCTGTATAATAGACCCAAGGTATTTTAAACTTTTTTTCTTAGGGATGGCCTGCGAGTCCAGCCTCACCTTCCCTTCCCCTCCCCGAGTCTCACCACTGAACTTACACTCCAAGTATTCTGTCTTGGTCCTGCTCAACTTGAAACCTTTAGACTCCAGGGTCTGCCTCCATATCTCTAACCTCGCATTCACACCGCCTCACGTCTCGTCAATCAATACAATATCATCTGTAATTAACATGCACCACAACACCTCCCCTTGGATGTGGCGCGTCAGTACGTCCATTGCCAAGGCAAACAAAAAAGGGCTGAGTGCCGACCCCTGATGCAACCCCATCATGACCGGTAAATGGTCGAGTCCCCTCCCACTGTCCTCACTCGGGTCTTCGCTCCATCATCATGTCTTTAATTACCCTAACATAAGCAACATGTACACCTCTAGCCTCCAAACATCTCCACAAAACCTCCCTCGGGACTTTATCGTACGCCTTTTCTAAGTCGATGAACACCATATGCAAGTCCTTCCTCCTCTCCCTATACTGCTCCATCGATCTCCTAACAAGGTGAATGGCATTCTTTCTCAAGCAACAACAACAACAACTATATTAGGCACAGTCAATCAAGGGCCATTCAATTAGTTAAAATACGCATGTAGTTGAACAAGTGGAGAAATATAAATGTCCAATTATATTAAAACCCAACAAGAATTTATCCTTCAAAAGGTTTCATCAAGTCCTAAATAAAAACTGTTTCCGAATCTTCCGCCTTGCTCCTTGCGTGTTCTTGCCTTCAAAGATGTTGTGTAACCCTTCAAAACCGACTTAAAATATTAATTATACGTCTTAGAGTTTGCATGGGCCGACCTTCACTTTTCCAGTTGCGGACATAAGAACTGTGTGGCATGCCTAGGGCTCACGCGACCTGTTGGCATGCTCCCAGTTCTTTCTTTTTCTTTTTTTATTTCTTGCGCAGGGGCTAGTGCCAATTGCTACACTTCACTGGTTTTGCTTCATGCCAAAGGCCTTGGCGTGCCTAAGGCTCGCGCGAGGCGCATCTTTGGCACACTCTCAGCTCTTGCTTCTTCTTCTTGCTCCAAATCGTCCTATTTTGAACACCTTTCGTCCAAACCCGTTCCCACACACAAAACACGTATTGAGCATATTTCATGTTGATAAGCATGTGATCTCCCGCAACTCACATACAAAATGATATCAGAACATACTCAAAACTATGCATTTTTTGGTCATTTATCACACTGTTACAGGATTTCAGTATCATTTACAAAATCCATTTTACACCAACAAGAGGCCAAAAAAATACAGTCATATTTTATCTTTGGGTCTGTGCTGGCTTGTCTATCAAAATTTCTTCTATTTCTTTCCCTCCGGAGACACCACCATATACATGCTGGTATTGTAATCCATGTGGTTTTTTCTGCTTTTGCAGTCCATTTCTGCTCCAGCACATTGGGTGCTCAGTGTACTCTTTGTAATGGGTTGTTTAAAATTGAAAATAGTAGACAGAGGTGCTCTTTACAGCGTCATGTTTTTAGGTATTTGCAGTTTAATTTTGGATATCGGTACTTTTATCAGTCTTTCAACTCCTCCATCAGAAAAAAAATATGTCTTTCAACTCTTAGATGACTTTAACCTTTGATTAAAATTGTCAATTCTATCTTCTTTGGCAAAAGAAAGTGTGAGTGAAGTGTATGTTAGTCTTTTTACGTGATGAACGTTAGGTGCTTAAAGTCTGAAATGACCTTGTGGTTGTAGCTTATGTCAAAGAGGGTTAAATTAACGAGAAGATATTAGTTCAGAGGTTAAAAACCACGGTATCTGAAAGTAAATGTTTAAATTACGTACCTCTACACAAATGAAAATACCCAAAATAAACATCCTTGGACTATGATGTTCCCAAGTTTAGTACATAAAACATTAGCCAAAGGGCACTTGTCGTTTTGTTAAGAAAGGTGTATCTGCTTCTTTTACATGCATATTGATCTACTGTACTTTTTAAAACTTCAACAGTTCTAGGAAATTTGATTGATCATGACCATATGACAGAGGCACCTTCTGAATACTCTAGAAGAGTTTTATATTATATTTGATAGCGAAAGAAAAACAATTAAGTCATTTGCCAATCTTCAAGACTGCATGAAAATTATTATCTCCATCACAGGTTTAAATTTGTCTTAAATAGCTTAATTAGGTAATGTTTTGATGATCTTTTTCAGGACAAATGATTTTGCGTTTATAGCAGTAAAGCAAAACAGTGAATTTCTTCAAACATACAACCTACACCTTCACCTTTTTTCATCATTAAGGAAGGAGTAAGGAAATGCTTCACTTTATGAGAAGTGCTGCAAAAGTTTAGAAATTACCTACCAGACTATTATAAATTCTACTACAAAGACAGTTACCAAGTATCTTATTATATTCATCCGATATATCTCTTAACAGATGTTAAGTAGGTGATCTAACTATAGCAAGATAATTCCTAAATAATTTTGTGTTGGAGTTTAAGTTCTGGAGGTCTTGAAAAAGAACTTTAATTTTGGTTATCAATTTTATATGTACGTATTTGTATATATATATAGATAGAGAGAGAGAGAATGCCCTATTCTTGCTCCTCACTTAAATCAATCGATACCTTAAATAGCTCAATATTATCATTTGATGGGATAAAGCACTTTACAAACTTTTTCATTTATTCTGGCATGGCTCAAAATGGAAAGCACCTCAGTATATTTGAAAGAATTTCTCAAATTAATTTTTGAAATGTAACTGCCAATTCATTTGGTAAATACTCTTTCAGCAATATATGGTAGACCGATCATTTCAAAAGTGAGTTGAAAAGAAAAGGTCACTATACAAATTACAATTCTCAACAAAAAACATTGTCAAGATTATATTGGTAAAATTTCAAGTGTCATGTGAAGTTGATTTTAGTAATTGCGCAAGCTTTCATGTCTCTACTTTAGTCGGATAAAATGATGGTGAGTTATTGAATGCCATTGGAAACATATTTCATGCGAGGTGGACGCCTTAATTGTTCGGGCATAGTGCCCGGGCACTTTCCTCACAAACAAGATTTTCGCCCTTCACTCCCTAGTTTCCCAAGTTTCCGACTCCTTTATTTGAAATCTCTCTATTCCACGTTACGTGACGTAGTTACCATTTGGAGAGGCAAATAAGGGGTCAATTTTTTGCAAATACTTTCGAATATTTTAAATTGCTAACTATTGTGACTTATAATATTTTTTACGTAGTTTCTAAAAAGTTATAAATTCTATGTTCGAAATTTCGAATTCACACTGAAAATCAAACAACTTGATCCTCGTGCTCCGGACTACGTCACATAAAGTGGAACAGGGGGAGCATAAGTTAATCTAAAGATCTGACGATAAAAGGGCCCAAGAAAGCTCAAAGCTAGTGAATACTATATAAAGAAATTGACCTTTGGCCTAACTCAAAACCTCAAAAGCTGGCTCATGAGGAGAGGATTATCAAGTACCATATAAGGAAACTGCAACTAATTACCTCAACCAATGTTAACTTAATAAATATGGAGTATAAAATAGAGGGGAAATGAAAGCATAAACCTTTGCTGCTAGATCTTATTTACGAGCATTAGCAGAGTACAACCACGATGGCAGAAGTTGGTGAATTAGGATGAGAATCAAAGCACAAGAATTTTATAGGCCCTACGAGACAAAGGTAGCAACATGTGATGAAAATGAAGAGGTGAATCAAATGGCGGCCAATGAAGAGAACATCGCTAGGATAGAAAGTGGTAGCGGCAGATGTCTATAAGGAAATAAGTAATGGAATCTGGGAGGGTTTTGGAAGGGATTCTTGAGAAGTGGAAGTTGTGGTCATCTATGTTGCTTAGATAGTCCATTTACCGTCAGCAACCGGTGTCTTCCACGACACAAAACTGCGCGGGTGTGGGATTCGTGTTGGATCTGGTTAACTCGAGGGTGCATTGACTCATAAGAGGCAAGACAAAGGAAGAAAGCACCTTCAAGTCTAGATGAGATCAGCCGCAGTCGTCGCCATCCCCACCGTCACACTGTTGCCATCTTGCAACTTCGAGGCAAATGCTGGTGTTCAAATTTAGGGTTTGTTTTGTTTCGTGGGTTCGCTTCGTAGGTTTCTTTTAATAATAAGTTGGTGCAGGTTGGGTTTCTAAGCAGTGGTGGAGTTAGAAGTTTCGTTGGGGGGTCAAAATATAAAGAAATACACTCACCAAGAAGTCAATGGGTGTCAACACATAGTGTGTGTATATATATATATATATATTTTTTTTTTTTAAAAAATAAATAAAAATAAATAAATAAACAAATCTAGCTACACAGTGAAATTTTCCGACAAAGGAGTGTCCTCCTTGAGTGCGTGTGGCTCCGCCACTTCTGTGGGCTTTTTAAGTTGATGTGGACCGAGTTTAGAAAAGACTTTTTTCTAACATAGCTGGTGGTTTCTTTTATAGATTGGGCTTGAAAGAATCTTTTTATGTTTTTGGTGGTTTGGACCTTAAACAAATATATCAAGGACTTATGTTTGTTGTTTGGACCAAAAATGCAGGTTGTTTTACCACATATTATTTGCTTATTATTATCAAAACTCAAGTACTAATAGATTCTTACCAAATTATTAACCAAAAATAAGTAGAAGGTTCTCTGTTCTTACTAATAATTATATATTATATAATTATTAGTTTTTCCATTTTTATTTTCTAGAATATTGCTGATACTTACATTGATTCTTAATTTTTAAACCATATTTTATGCATAATTTGTAAAAAATTTAAATTTTATTCTATTTTAGTAATTTATATAAGTAAACATTAGAAATTCATAGTGCTTATGTCCTACGCCTCGGTTTAGTTCCCTCCCATGCTAGGTGAAATGCGCCCCATTGTGGCCCAATTCTTTTAAATTTGGTAATGATTGTAATGGCAAATCTGTTATTCGTCAGATTCTAATTGATTGTATTAATTGTACAAGCATCCATTTCTCTCCTATAGTTATAAGCTATGTTACTCGGACTCTTCAAAAATGTTGTTGGGTCCGTGTCGGATCCTCCAAATTTAGTGCATTTTTGGAGGATCCGACACGGGTGCGGCAGCATTTTCGGAGAGTCCGAGCAACATAGGTTATAAGCCTTTTCCTGGGCACCAGTTGCAACTTTTGAGGCATTACAAGTTAAATTTGTCATATCACACCACTGTTCAATGGTAAAAATAGGTAGACTAATCAAAAAGTTTAGGTGGTTTATGCATTTGCAAATTCCACCTTTGCACCCATGACCCAACCCAATCGCCTCTTTGAGGTATTATAAGCACAAATTTATATATTTCAAGTCTTACGCAGCTTGGGGGCCCAGAGAAAGTGGCAGAAATAACAGGGAGAAAGGGCATGCTCGTGAGGGCGTCTGGCGGAAAAGGTGTCACCTATCAGGCACGAAACACGTGAGTTTGCGATGTTTTTCATCAGATTATATCTTTTCTTTCTCATATTGGCGGAGCAATTTTTTCTTGCTTCAGGAAGGATGTATCCATGGAAATGGTTAATATACATGAGAAGCAGCTTTTCATGGATGGGAAGAAGCTGGTAGCTATAATTTCTGAAGCTGGGTCAGCTGGAGTTTCTTTGCAAGCTGATAGAAGGGCTTTAAACCAGGTAGCTTTTTGATCAATCATGGGTTTTCATCGTTTACTGCACATGACCACTTCAATGAAGATTGTTGAAGATATCCTCTTACATATATATATATACACACACATATATCTGTTTGTATATATTTTGTGTGTGTGAATGTAGTAGACACCCTACTACACCCTCTTTTCTATATTTATCTTCAGATCCTTAATTGATGGCTGCTTTTAATAGCTGTTTTCTGATTATGTTGTTTGAATTCCTTCCCTTGTGTCAGAGAAGAAGGGTCCATTTGACTTTGGAATTACCTTGGAGTGCTGATCGGGCAATTCAGCAGTTTGGAAGAACTCATCGCTCAAATCAAGCTTCTGCACCTGAGTATAAGTAGGTACCGTGTCTGTTTATACGTGAATAATGGTTCTGCTATATGATGGCAAACCTGGACTGTACGAGTCACCATTGTAACTATATGATGGCGTACCTGGACTGGACAAGTTGCCACTAAATATGTTCTTCATACTTCCCGAAAATCAATCCCTGTTTAAATCACTTATTTCAGATTCTTCACGTGTGATATTTTTCTCTTTCTCAATATACAGGCTACTTTTTACTAATCTTGGTGGAGAACGGCGGTTTGCATCTGTGGTTGCCAAGAGACTTGAATCACTTGGGGCACTGACTCAGGGAGATCGACGGTGAGTGCGATATTTTTTAGCATATATTGCAAGTCTGTCTTTATGACAACATGCATGTGAATTAGCGACGGCTCTTTTCAATTGTTCTTGATATATTGCAGAGCTGGACCATCTCTTAGTGCTTATAACTATGATAGTTCCTTTGGGAAGAGGGCCCTGATGATGCTGTATAGAGGGATCATGGAGCAGGTGCCTGACTGTTGCTTGATACTGTCATTTTTATCATGTATTCGATTCCTTTCTCACTTTAGCATGTATATGTGCAAATCAAAAGTCAACATTCTATGGTTTGCAGGATCCTTTGCCACTTGTACCACCAGGTTGTTCTGCTGATAAACCAGATGCTTTACAGGATTTCATTTTGAAGGGGAAAGCTGCACTTGTTTCTGTTGGAATAATAAGAGACTCAGTTCTTGGTACTACGTTTAGCTTTTTAAATGAATCAATTTAAAGTATTGTTAATGGAGATAAATGAATACTAGCATTAGAAGTTTATCAGGGCTATCTAAGTCATCACAGCCTCTCAATCGAGTATCTTCTGACTGCGGAAAACATCTCTAGGCAAAAAGCAAAAAAAAAAAAAAGAAAGGAAAGAAAGAAAGGTTAAACCATATGATAATAACTTAATGGCTACTTGCTTATTGAACCAGCCTACTATATATGTTGTTCTTTTGGCCCTCAATAGGATAATAAGGTAAGGTCTAGCCCCACTTACTTGTACTTTCCTCTTTGAGGTTTTTCAATATTAATAAAAGCCCACATGCTCCCTGCATAGGTGGTATTAGATTTAAGGATTAAAAAGAGAACACTTATTATTAAAGAAATAGACAATGGGCATAATTCAACCCCGAAAGCTAGCTCATGAGGCGAGATTTGCTCAAGCCATATAAGGAGACCAAGTCCCCATCCCCATCCCGCGCACTCAGGCCTGCCAACTGAAGCATGGACAATATAATATGTGGGTCCAACATCAGTGAAACAAAGAATTGGGATGGGTACGGCTCGATACCATGATAAAGAATGAATATTGGGCCTAACTCAACCACAAAAGCTAGATCACGAGGTGAGGATTGCCCCTGCCATATTAGGAGACCAAGTCCCCATCCCCATCAGATGTGGGAGACTCTCAGCACTTATAAGTTGCTTTCTATAACTTGGAGGGCTTTTATTAGAAACTCTTAAGAAGTTTTATATTTCGATGTGTGCACATGGTTGTGCATACATTCATGCATCTTTGTGGCCAGTGGTGTTTGTTCATGTTTCATTTACATGCTAGCAAGAATTATTGTCCATCGCTGAAGGTAGTTAAGTTTTCCTTCTTAAAAGAAATAGTCAAACTTGTTTGGGTTTGGTGACCAGCATTTCAGTGCTCACCCTCTCATCCCGAACTTACCCTTTTTCCACTCTTTGGTTGCTGATCTTTAAGGTAATGGAAAGGACTCTGGAAAGCTTTCTGGCCGTATAGTTGATTCGGACATGCATGATGTTGGGCGTTTCCTTAACAGGCTCTTGGGATTGCCACCTGAAATCCAAAATAGGTCTATTATCTATCAATTTAAATATGGATGCTTGCTATCCATGTTTGTAACCGAAAAGTTTGTTTTGAATTCAGGCTTTTTGAGTTATTTGTCAGCATTCTTGATCTTTTAGTTCAGAATGCACGCCTTGAAGGACATTTAGACTCTGGAATTGTTGATATGAAAGCTACCACTGTTGAACTACAAGGGACACCAAAGGTTATGCTGTTCCTGTTTTGTCTTTGCATTCTTATATAAAACATGTTGTGACATCGACCTATGACAGACTGTTCATATTGACAACTTGTCCGGGGCTTCAACCATATTGTTTACTTTTACATTGGACCGCGGACTCATTTGGGAGGTATACATATTACCATTATAAACTTGAGTTAGATGGCTACCTTCCAAGTTTGCTTTGTAACCTTTTATTTTCCACCTGTAGTCAGCGTATGCATTGCTTGAAGAGAAGCAAAAGGATGAGTCTAGTTCAACTTATAGTGGATTCTATGAATCCAAACGAGAATGGTTGGGAAGACGGCATTTTCTATTAGCATTTGAAGGGTATGGGAATTCTTGTCGGTAATTTTGTTATTTCTGTATATTGGTATTTTGGTGTGCAAGTGCAGTCAACCTTCTTCAACTTGGTACGAGGGATCAGATTGTATTTCTTTTGCATGCACAAAGGATTATGTCTACATCAATCAGTCAACTACATTTCAATCCCAATCCCAACTCAGCTGGGCTTTATGAATGATTTGTACCTTTTCCGCTCTACCCAAGTCCATTTCCCCGTGCATGGCGAGAGCTTAATGCACATGGCTGCCCTTTAAGGCAACTTAAGGATTTTCTATATCTCACACTTACCTTACATGGATAACTAGTTTAATCCCAAATAGTTGGTACTTGGTAGAACTTATATAGATCCATTTGTTTAAATTTAGCTAAGTATGCATTTATTAGGAGAAACTTAAGGTTTTCTGTGACAACTTCTCTCCATGTGATTTTAGGTTTATCTCATCTAATTATAAGACCTTAGATAATCATATTCAACTTAGGTCGTAACTAGACCATCTCATGCTATCTTTTCTCATTTTAGCATCTATTTATGTTGCTTGCATCTGTTGTCGTATGTGATCATTGTAATCTTGTTCAATCTTAAATGACTTTGCATCTATTTTAGCATTTTCATTTCAATGGAATTCATATATTTTAACATTACTGGCCTCACAATTATCCTTATATAACTTGTTAGGCATCTTCCATTCTCGTGAGGCCCCTCCATTTCAGAATTTTATCTAATTTCTATGTATTATTTGATGAAGGAGTATTTTAGGAGAAAACGTATACAAGTATACAAAAGAATAGCGGACCTAGAGAAAATATGGTTCTCTAGAATGATATCCAATTATCTAACCTAATAGACCTTGTGGGCGGTGGGTATGCAAAAAATTCACCAAAAACAAAAGATAACTTTTTTAACTCTACAGATATGCTTACTCAGTGGCTAGACATCTTTGGGCTCAGTTTGCTTGTATATTTGGGCTTAATTAGGTCATGCTAAAGTGGATCTTCTGACACACAGGGAATGCCTTCTTTCTTTCTTGAGATATTGTTATTGTGTGTTAAGAAGCTCTTTGTGAGAGAAAAATTTCTAGGAGTGAATTCTGTTCCACCAGTGGAGGTACAGACAAGATGTTGTACCACAAAATAAGGGGACTATAAATCAAACTTCTTTATTCTCGATAACTGTGATAGATGTTTATGTTTATTGGCATTCTGGTGTAAACAAGAGGATGTACATGTATACATTCTGTCTTACTTCTACTTCTCCTAAAACCCTTGCTCTCTAGAGGGGTTCTCTTCAGTTTCAACTTTTAGTTGGTTCCTTGCTGGTTTCATCAATCAACACAAAATTATCTATGAACAATGTTTCAACTCTTCAGTTTCAACTTTTAGTTGGTTCGTTGCTGGTTTCATCAATTAACACAAAATTATCTACGAACAATGTGCACCATTTATACCTCATGAAGCTTTGAAGTAAAAATGTGCCATTCTCAAGCTTTCATCTAGGAATTTGAAGATTTGTGTGAATTGGAAAGAGACATAGCGTGATGTTCCCCTAGCTTCCTTCCTTTCGCAACTAATGCAGGCTCATGCATGGTCCAAGTCTTTTTACTGTAGTTGGATTTTTTCGTTTAAAATGTTCAAGTCTGATCTGTTTTAAGAATGCAATGTTAATTTTTTTCATGAAAGTGCCTTTGGTCCAAATGCCCGTGATTTTGATCTTTCTGTTTCATGGTTATTTCAGTTCTGCTTCAGGAATGTACAAGATATTTCGTCCAACTGTTGGAGAGGCCCTTAGGTACTAAAGGCTTTTGACTTTTAGGCGTTAGGTTAACTTCTTCCTTTAAGGAATTGACTGCTTCATGCTCTGCACCCTCACCCAACTTCCTCTTCCTTGTGCTGTGCTTTACTTAACACTTCTCAATGTCCAGGGAGATGCCCCTCGCAGAATTGAAAGACAAGTACCGGAAACTATCTTCCTTAGAAAAGGCCCGTCATGGATGGGAAGATGAATATGACGTTTCATTGAAACAGGTAAAATTCTTTATGATCATATATCTTGCAGGATACCCTGACGAAAAGCATTGGGAAGCTTTCTTGATCTTTTTATGTGACAGGACGTATAGTCTTATCATAATCATAGGATCAGCATTCCAGTGTTTTTCTGCATCCTGATCTTGTTTATGAATTGGTTATCTAAAAGGCAATAGCAAATAAAATTCTCATTGAACTTCGATTTTCACTGGTGTGATATGGGAGAGTTCATCTGATAGAAGAAAAGACCTGGGAAAATGGAGCAGTTTAAATTGATTCCGTCGAAAACTATTAATTACAATCCTCGTTTCAGACATAATCTCTTCTCAAATAGGAACCAGCGCAGGATTTTCAGCGGAATTCAGTATTTCCTGGGGTTCGGATGAGGAGAAGGCTAAAATCTTATGATGAATATTGTGACAGAACTCGAAGGCGGACTGTAGCTTAAACTATTATGATTAAAAGAGGAAAAATACAATGATGTACACTGCTGAATAAAAGATTAACCTTGATAAGTGACGTTGTATTTGTGCTTTTAGAGAGTACTAGGTACAGGATGCGGATAAATCTGGAACAATTTTTAGGTTTTAGTGTATGCATTCGTCGTATATAGCTGGTATGCCTTGATTTGAACAGGCTGCATCCCTCCTTTTATTGCGTTTCTAGTACACCTTTATTTGCCCGTAAACAGAATAAAATGAAATTGAAGCAATTTGATGAAGCAAACTTGTACTTTTAACACAAGAATGTTGATTCCAGCTAGGCTTCATGTGGAAAAAACTAGAGGATCCCCCTTAAATGTATTTATTAGGCCTTGAATGTTGTAAGGAATGTAGGGAGAGGAGGCTCACCTTATTGCCATAAAAATCTCAACTAACTTTGTTTTGTTTTATTAAATTATGAAAATACCCTTGGAGCATTCGTGGATTCGTTGTTGCTGAGTATTTCAAGCATCATTTCTTTCAGAACTCATTCTGGGTTTTCCCTGCAGTGTATGCATGGCCCAAAATGTAAGCTAGGCAGTTTCTGCACAGTCGGTAGAAGATTACAAGAAGTTAATGTGTTAGGTGGGCTTATACTTCCTGTGTGGGGAACTGTTGAGAAGGCGCTCTCTAAGCAAGTAAGTTATTCTTCTTTCACATGTTTTTCAATATCATTTTCCTACAGTATATTCTCTGATATATCTTGGATGTGTCACACATGCGATACATGAGCTGAGAAATCTGTAAGTGCTAATTCTGATTAGGAATAAGCTAAAAAATAAGAATATCTCGTGAGAAGTGAGAAAGTCGGAAGATAAAGAAAGTATATATAAAATACTAAGAGCTGATTATCTTGCTAATGAAAAAACTGTTTACGACCAACAAAATCCAAAAATATGCGCAACGTAAGTTGGCTTTAGAAGGACAGCAAATGGATATGGCTCATATCAAGTAATATTTTGATCCATAACTGTAAGGGTCTTGCCAAACAGAATGTTATGTGAGCATTGCCTGAAACGTCAAACTGAACCAGCACACGATGCTTGTGTCAGCTTGCTATATTACCAACTATAACACTTCCATTGAAAATGTTCATTTCAATCTGCAAAAATCCCAAGGATAAGCGACAATTAAAATTATATAATGAACCCAATACCTGCCACACAGAGAGCACAATCTTTGGTAACTGCCTCACATCTTCTGTCCATTTCCTTTAAGATATTGTTTCACAGTTAAGGCTTTTTATCCCTTATTCACCAGTTGTTTACCCATGTTTCCTATGTAGCATTCTTTGGGGGGTGGGTTAATAATCATCGCACAAAAAAATTACTGTCCATATAATTCATAGAAAGCTTGCACTTTCAGCTACAGCCTACAAAGAACTCAAAAAGTTGGGAGATCCTCTAGACTAGTTAAAACAATGTTGTCTGCTCATGAAAGAAAAAACGTGTGCAAACATCTTGTCTTAAGGCTACTAGAATTTGTTGCATGTTGTTGAAACATATTCTCTTCTCTCGTTCAATAATGTCCGACCAAAGCAAAAAGTAATAGCTTTCAACAACTTGCGTAGTTTCTTTGGTACTGGATTTCCTTGCCACATTTTGGAACATCTGGTCACACTGTCAAGTGGAGTTCTTAGAGGTTAAGAAAAGGATCCCACAATTTAGTAGCCATAGTACAGTGAAGAAACAAGTGTGTTATAGTCTCTTCCTTTTTACTACTCATGGGGCATCTGTTAGCACAAGTGTACGCCCACTTTATTAACCCTGTCCAATGTCACTAATGCTTCCTGGGCTGCTATTCAACCCAACGGGATTCCACTGAAAAACTGTCCTTTTTTGTCAACTAATCATGTTGAGTCTGGATTCCACCCAACCTCTCATACCTATTCAATAACCAAGTTTATTTCCCCCAGTCATTACCTCAGTCTTACGATTATGCAGTTCTTATGTTGTCTGCAATTGTGGATTTTTTATCTACAGCCAATTCTTGATTTTTGATCGACAGCCACATTGAATAAATCTTGGAGGTCTAAACTCAGAGGTGTTTGTCCACCAAACCAGCAAAGTGTTTCTATCTATCCCACACCAACATGACAATGCCTGCATCCCTACTGTTTTACAGATTTTTTGGCTGATTCATTATAGATGGTTTTATCTTCTGATCTGAAGGTTCTGGGTTCTGATTGTTTGCTGTTCTCCCTCTGCATGTACATTTGTATGTGAGGAAGGTAGGTGGTCCATGACTGTTTTTTTTTTTTCTGTTTTTCATTATGCAACAGTAATATAAGTTAAGTTACCAATGAATTAGATAGCACATCGTGCCATTCTTTGGCTGAAATCATTTGCCTGTTAATTGAGTTGATTTATGAAAATTCAAGTACAGTATTCCAACTGCCAGATATCACTACCATTGTTGACACCTGACGAGCAAAAAAGAGATACTGTAGGTTTAAAGTGAGCTGGCTCAATATATAAATCCTCTACTTAGCTAGAGAAAGTCTTCTGGCCATCGCATCTGAGATTTTGCTTACAATCGTTTGTGCTTTATTTCTTGCGTCGAGAGAGATAATTTTCTTCTAAAAGAGTTGTTGCACCATCCTCACTCGTTTACTGTTTCCCAATTGTTGTTGGATACAGGCTCGCCTAAGCCATCGGAGAATCCGCATTGTACGGATTGTAACAACGACCGACAGTCAGCGAATTGTAGGGTTGCTTATCCCAAATGCAGCGGTAGAATCAGTGCTTCAAGGTTATAATACTCTTGACTCCTTTCACAATTGTATCTAGTGCATTGCAACCAACTTTGGGACGTTTGATTCCTCTTGTTATGTGTCCCATATTGGCAAGGATGGTTGTTTGTCTTCTGGTTTTGGGCTATCCTTACCTCATTAGCTAGCTTTTGAGGTTGAGTTTGGCGTAATGTCCATTTGTTAACATGGTATTAGAGCCAGGGATGGCCCTGTTATTGTGTTTCCCAATGTTGTGCTCCCATGTTATATTATCTATGCTCAAGTCGGCGTGCAGGGGGGGATTGTTTTG